>OY728140.1:533338968-533636276 GCA_963277665.1 Viscum album | reverse complement strand
AATATGGTAGGATTGGTAACTTGAAAACATGATGGTATTAGGTTTGGAATTGAAAAGATGTTGGGGCATTGGATTCTGGTGGAAGGAATACAGGTTAGTGAATATCTATAAGTAGTTATTAGGAATGATATGATGTATGGTAATGAGTTTTTAAGGATTTTAATCATCATGGCATGATGATTAAGGGTGTTTTCCTATATGAATTTTTATGGACTCATCGATATTTTTTTCATCATAACATGAATTAAATTTATGATGTCATTATAAAGTGAGGTCTAGATAGAATCAATATTCATTTAATACATGGGGAGGTAGGCTTATGAATATGGGACGTGCATATGGTAGTAGGTCCCTAGTCTATGTGGATATATATGGAGATTTTCTTCCCCTGATCTCTGTATGAAAGGATTCTAAAAGGCTCCCACCACCTTCCAAGGATATATTCTTTCTAGAAAAATGTGTTGTGGGAGAAGGAATTCATCCTATATAGTTGATGTCACTTTTAGATCATGTGATTCCTTACTCATCAAGATGACTAGACAAGAACCAAAACCAAAGAGGCCTCAGACCTATCCAAATCTCTAGAAGTGATGACTTCCCATTGCTTATTGGCGAACTATGGAAGTGATGACTTCCCACCTGCACAGCCCCCCTCCTCCCTACACACCCCCTCCCCACCTTCCCACTACACATCCCCCCACCTACACACCCCCAACCTGCACACCCCCCTCCCATCCACCCACTACACAACCCCCCACCTCATCCCAACAGACTCCCATCTGCCCAGCCCACCCCCCAACCTACACACTCCCCCCACCCACTTTCACACCCCCCCACCTCTACCCCCCCCCCCCACTACACACCCCCAACTACACATCCCCCTTCACCCACTGCACATCCACCCACCTCCACACCCCACCAGCACACCCCCTCCCCCCCCCCACCCACTACGCCCCCCCACCACCTGCACCCCCCCCCCCCCAACCCCACTTGCACAACCCCCCTCCCCCACCCCCATCAGCACAGACCCCCCCCCCCCGACCTACACACCCCCACCTGCACAGCCCACCACCCACCTGCACCCCCTACCTCACCTCCACCTTCACAACCCCCCAAATGTTAAATACTTCATATATTAGAATTATTTATAAAAAACCCTTTTATATGATTAACAACATATCCAATAAGAATTTACATGGATTATTCTTAAGAATATCTCCATATGAGTGTTATAGTATGATGGTTTACATGTAAACAAAATTATTAACCTCAGGCATATGATAAATAAGTATTATAGGCTCAAAGTAAACCAAATATATACAAACTTAAAATTATACATAGTTAAGATAAAGTAAACTAAAGTCCATAGAAACTACCATATCACCCCGCTAAAAAATGGAAAACCACCTACACCACTACCCTAATTGACCCCAATCCATTCATATGGTTCAAATAAAGTTGATTCACACAATCATGATAGTTTATGTGTAGAAAAAAATATAAAACATATAAAATTGCAATTGTTGGGTATACCATACCGCACGAACCTCAGGTTTAGGAAAAATAAAAACAAAAAAATAGATGCAAAACATTAAACCTAAGGTATGACTTACAAATTTGAAGTGTAGAACAAAATAATTTTATGATTGAAGATGGATCTGGTGGAATGATTTTCCGAGCGAGAGAGCTCCGCTTTAGGTCTCAGCTTTAGGCATGTAATCGCACGGATGGGGGATTGGCTCTGTTGTCAATTTTGGGGAAAACTTTCACAATGGTTTTAAAAAACTGTTGGGAAAGGTAAGCTTTACCAACGGTTTAAAAAACCAATTGGGAAATACTTCCTAAAACTCACCTATCCCAACGGTTTGATAAAACCATTGGTTAAAAGCCATCTAAAACTCACATATGCTAACATTTTGATAAAACCGTTGGGTAAAACTCATCTTAAAATTTCTATTCCAATGGTTTAGTGAAACCGTTGGGTAAGGACCTCTCAACATCCCTATTCCAAAGGTTTATGAAAACCGTTGGAAAATTTCTGTTGGTATATTCTCCATTTACAGTAGTGACAACATATAGTCAATTAATAGAAAAATATAATAAATGATTTTAAAAATATTAAATGTAATATAAATTGGATGAATTATAATTTTCCATGAATTTTATAGATACATATTTTATTTTAGGTATTTTTTGGATGGATTATATTCAAATTCTATTTTTGTATTAATGTACTTAATGTCAAATTAAATGAATAGTGTCAGAATGACATTAACAATATTTTATAATAGATAATATAATATTAAATGATTTAAATTTCATAAAAAATTTATATTCATCCAAGTGAATGAGATATGGATTTAAACATTAACCATTTTCCATTTATGGGTCTTTTTTCCTCTTATAGTAACATTCTTGACCCTTAATGGGTTTAAAACTTTAATATTACGATAATTGTCAAAAAGGGTTAATGGGGGGTTAAAACTAAAAATAAGGGTGAAAACATGACCAAAAATTGTTCAAATTTTACTAGATTAAATTATTTTAACTCATACTAATATTATATTTTAATTATATTAATTTTGAACCATTTATACATGAAAATTTATTAATATTAATTTAATACTTTAAAAATTCCCAAGAATTATCCTCCCCTCACTTATAAAAGGAGAACCCTTATCTATTTTTTTACACCACTTTTATCATATTAACTCAACCAAACACTACCAATTTCTATTAAAAATAACATTATCCAAGTTCTACATCCCTTAATAGGAGATATAAAGAAAGTATACCAAATAATAGGTAATCGTCTTTACTGACTTTTTCAGGTTTATTTCTTCTTCTACTTCCTCTTAATGTGTTGTACCCATTATAAAATAAAAACACCGGTCTAATAAATATATTAATATGGTATTATAATTAAGTTAAAACCATTTTCCATTTATTTTACATCCTATTAAAGGAAAAAAAACATTTCTCGTGTGTAAGTAAGGCTTACCGTCTTCACGAAGCAGTGTAATTTATTTTTCATAACTGCTTTTTTGGATGGTTATAAAGATGGAACTAATGAATCTATATAGTATTTATGAATAAATCATGTTTCTAAAATTATAATATCATATATACCTTCTTACCTCATATTCTTTTAAAAAATGATAATGTCACTCATGCGTACGTGTGGAATACCACCATCACAAAGTGATGTAATATGTTTTTCATTTCTACATTATATAAATGGTAATAAGAATAGTTTTAATAAATATATAAGAAATATATTATATAAAAATGATCTTTAAAATGTGAATTATTATTTAACTTTCTTTAATTCCATCTATTGAAAAGTGAAAACAACGTTCATGCATACGTATGGTTTGCCGTCTCCAAGAACGGTGTAATTTATTTCTATATAATTATCTTTTATAGATGGTTATAAATATATATATATATATATATTTAATATATATGATAATTATATATTGAATAAAATTATGGGAGGTGATGTAACCATGATCAATATTCAAGTATTGATACTACCAAATCAAAATATTAATGAAAAACAAAGTAGTTAACACCTGAAATAATGATAATAATGAATGATTGTTAACAAAGGGCTGATAAAATGTTATAAATTGATTATATTTGATATTATAGATATGAATATGGTTTGGTTATTTAATTATAATAAATTCAAATTTATTATATAGGATATTATAGAACCTATGATGCAAGTTGAATTTAGGTAAGGGATTCAGTCTCAATTTCCACTCCATTAAGACATAATTAGTATTATGCACCTATTTATTTTTATGCAGTGTTTATACTACCCCTTTGAGATATTTAACATGAATTTTTTTTTAAAATTTTGATTCAAGTTTCAATTCAACATTACAATTTTAAGTAGTTTATATATTTTTTCTAACTTTTCCTCTTTTTGGAACTTGACTCAAGTAAGTAAATATTTTAAAAAAACCCAATCATATTTCTCTTTTGATCAGGTAAATTTTATTTAATGTTCATATTTTTCAAACTTATTTTACAAGAGTCCATTTTTTTAATCAAATGATTTTCCAAGGACATTTTATGTTATACTTGACTTTTCAAAATGTTTTAAAGGAATATTTTAAACATTTTCTGAAAGGGCCATTTTTTAATTTCTTTACAAAAGTCAAACGGAATGTTTTTTTTAATATATATGGTATTAAAATATTTTTTTCTCAACATGACCATTTTAAACTATTTAGAATCTTCTAAAAGTTTTTAAATTTTTTAAAAATAAACATCTTTTAAAAAATCTTATTTTATTCCATTTTATTTTATTCTCTAAAATACATGAATTTTTTTCAAAACCTGGACTTCTTATGAATTAAAGGTCATATTTTATCTTAAAATATTAAATTTATTTTGATTATTTTTCATTGGAAATTAAATTTCTATTAAATATCCATCATGGATATACTTATTTCTTAAATTTTATTTCATTTCTACACATGGTATTTTACTATGAAATTCATTTGATTGACTGAGGAAAACCATGATAAATTAATATTCATTATTCAATAAGGATATTTTTTATAAGGAAAATTGTTTATGAATCAAATTGATCATTCAAAATATGAGGAATATATTAACGGGTGGGGCCTGGTTATAGATAGCCCCTCAATTCATTAACAGGTCTCATGAGACAAATTAGTTGTCCAGATTAAATAGGTTTCTAGTGTATGCCTACGCATCGATTAATCTATCTTGGAATAATGTTTTCATGGTATAAATATCATGTTGTTTGAGATCATGATGTACAATATTAATCATTCCCATTATTGAGAATTTAGTTATTTTTATCCATGATGTTTTTACATTGATATTATCCATAGATTCATTTCGTGCTCAAGTTATTGATTAAATGGCATGTGTTTTAGTTATTTAACTTTCCATATTGACTGTGCCTTATTTACTCATAGTAGTTTCTACTGTATGTACCTCTTACTAAGCATATAAGACCACCCTTAATCTGTTTTCCTTTACTTGGGATATAAATAAGGATATTATAAATAATATCAAGGATGTAGGAATTTTTTTATGCTATGTATTTTATATTTCTAATATAATATGAGAATCATGTATGTATATGGTCCTTCCAGACTAAAAAACTAATCAGTACTTTGGAATGAGATATTTTTTATCTTATAACAATGTAATAAATTGGACACCAGATTTGGGTTATTGGAGTTATAGTTTCTATAGTTGATATCAGATAAATTTTAGTAGAAACATTGGGAATTAGATTTTAAATAAACATATAAAACATGATAATTATGATAATACCTTATAGTATTTAAGAACATTTACCATTAGATGTATTTTTATTTTATATCTCAATATTCATGATGATTATGAGATTACTCATATTGTTCCATTATTTAGTGATTTCACATAAGGGATGAAAGGGAATCAACACCTGTATACAATGTAGGGATTACCCTGCTAAGAAAACCAATATAGCTGGTGTTGGAATTGAGCCGATCATGGTCTTATTAGGACATCTGACTCAAGTTGTGATAAATAACCTATCCCTAATGGATCAACCTATTGTTTTATAGTATGATTATCCTATGTTGGATCACTTCATGTGATATAATCCACCAACTTTTAATGAAACTATTATTCAATTGGTATCTTATAAATAGACTAAATCTCTTGAAAAGATATTCCTTGCTTTGGGATGTCATGAAAGTGAAAAGTTTGTTCTAAAAGTGTATTTATAGAAATTATATTTCAATCAATGGTGGTTATTAATCTCAAACAATAAATAGGATGAAGAAATAGAAATCATATAATGGAGAAATTTTAATGTGGTTTTCACTGAGAAATACTTCCCTCAACAACAGTGAGCTGAAATGGAGATGAAGTTCCTCATGTTAAAGATGAATGAAGAATAAAGTATGGTAGGGTATGAGGATAACTTTGTAAGATTATACAGGAATACTTTGGACTATATACATAATCTGGAAAGAAATCTTGACCATTTCATTGATCGGATTAAGCCAAGTCTCTAAAGGGAACTAGTTTCTCAAATTATTTCATTATATGATGATATAGTATCAAGTGTAATTATGATAGAGTAGGAATTTTATAGATCCAATATTTTCAAGGGAAATCAAGAGAAGAATAGTTTGGATGAGAACCAAGAAAAATAAAACCCATAAAATAATAATAATGGAATAAATCAATTTTAATCATGTATAAAATATGGAAATAAACATATTAGGAAATGCTTGAAGGGCATGAGAGTTTATTATAAGTGTATATATAAGGTTCATCTAGATAATGACTATAAGTAAATGAAATAATCCAATATTATCTTGTAATTTAACTATAAATATATGGGTATTATTCAAAATCTTTTCCCAAGCATCAAGGGAAATTACCAAAGAAGAAGCTAAGATGATAATTCCATGAATATTTAATAACTATAACCAAATTAAAATTTTCAAATTGTGTGGTTAAAGGTACACTTATCATCCACTATATAAGTGAAAATGTTTTATTTGATTCAAGTTTTACCCACTCTTTTATATGTGAATAATTTTATAAGGGTATCACATCACCACCTCAACGATTAGATGTTGGGTTGGTAGTGAAAATTCCCAATGGTTAATTGATTACATCTCAAGTCTATATATTCTCCCTGATATAATTTTATGGGAATTTTATTCCTGAAAATCTTGTTATTCTACCTCTACTTGAATTTGATATAATTTTGGACATGTATTTTCTCCCTCAGTATAAATCTCATATCAATTTTTGGGGATGAAAAGTTACATTTGATATTCTGAATCAACCTATAATAGTATTTTAATGTGAGGATGAACTTTAACTCCCAATGGAAACTACTTCCATTATATTATTTTTAATACCTATTTATGAGGGATATTTATCTCATATGGTTTGGGATAAACTCAAGATTGAATATGTGCCTATTGTACGAGAGTTTATTGATGTATTTCTAGAAGATTTGTCTTTTCTTCCCCTGAATCTTGAAGTTGAGTTTTCAAAATAACTCATACCTAATTCTACACATATTTCAAATACTCCATATAGAATGGAACTGATTGAGTTATTACAATTGAAGAAGAAACTCTAGGAGAGTCTAAATAAGGTATTCATTCATCCTAGTTTTTCTCTATGGGGTTCACCTATTATTTTGGATAAGAATAGATATGGTTCAATTCATCTTTTCATTGATTATTGTGGACTTAACAATCACTATTAAGAACATATATCACCTGCACTGTATTTATGATCTTCTTGAACAATTATGAGGTGATCAATATTTTTCCCAGATTGATCTTTGATTTGGATATCATAATTTAATGTTCAAGAGGGAGGATATACCCAAGAAAACCTTCCATATGAGGTATGGATATTATAAATTTATAGTAATTTCATTGGGACTTACCAATTCTACCGTTATCTTCATGGATTTAATTAATAGATTCTTTACTAATTACCTTGTTTATTTTTAAATATTATTTATAGATGATATTCATATATATTCAAATATTAAGGAAGATCATGAATAACATTTGAGAATTGTGCTAAAAACCCTGAGGAACGAGAAGTTATTGTCAAGTTTACCAGGTGTTGATTTTGGATACAAAAATTCTCATTCTTGGGTTTCTAGGATACTACTGATGCTTTGTGAGTGATTTCTCAAAAATATATAATCCACTCACCAAGTTGACTTGGAAGGGTTTTAAGTTCTTATGGACTGATGAATGAGAGGATAATTTCAAGTAATTTAAGAGAAGGTTGGTCAGCGTGCATATTATTGATGGTTTTGGGCACAACAGAAGTGTGTCATGGTGGGATATATTTTAAATTTTATTTTAATAATACTTTATTGAAACCATGAGAGGGGATCTTTCAAGTCAAATTTATAATTAATTTATTTAATATCTAAAGAAATAAATACATGGGCATGGGAAATTTCTTCATTGATAAATGTTGATTGTCTAAAAAGACCCTTTCTGATTGCCTTCATTGCACTGTGAGGATCCAAGGATAGAATACCTCTAATGGTGATCCACATGTGCTCTGATGATTTCTGAGAAACACCACTCAATCTGTGGGTGCTAGTATGGTGAATTAATTGTCTAATGTTGTTCGTTATTGATTTCATATTATTTTTTCTTGAATAAAATCTCTCTTGTGTTTCTCCTTCTTGAGAAAGAGAGAGATGGAGGGGTCGAGAGAGAATTCATTGTGCACAGCAATTCTCTATTCCTGATTTTTGGATGTAATATAAAATAGACATAACCTTATATTTATAGAGTTAGGTTTTAGGTTAAAATATTATTTAATTTCATTTTAGCCATTAAATTAAATTTAAAACCTTTAATAAACCCCATTCCATAAAACAATAATATCATTATTATTATGTTTTGGGATGAGACAACTTTCACAATAAAAATATCATGTAATGATGTTGTTATATAATATTTTTCACCGGACTCAGTATTGGTCCATTCGAACTCCTCTATCATTTATTGAACAACCAAATAAATATTTTATTAATAAATAAATATTTTATTCACAATCTTGTGAATAAGTATTTATTAAAAATATTAAATAAAAAAAATAAAAAAAAATATTCACAATCCAGTGAATAAATATTATATATATATTCATATAATCAAATAAATTATTTATTAATGAAAAAATAATTAGTTATTACCTTGTGAATATTTGAGATCAATAAAATTGAATAAAATTATTCCTTGATCTTCAGAATAATATTTATTCCAATAATTAAGTTCAAATAGAATTTAATTGAGATCAATGGAAACACTTAGAGTGTGACCCTGTAGGATTCTTTCTCATTAGCATTAGGTGGGATTTCCTTAAGTCCAAGATTATTGTCTATAAACTTTTCAAGGCACCCAATAGAAAGAACTCAATGTCATAGTGATGACAACCACATATGAATTCTCACTTTGTAATATAATATCTTTTTTGAAATATCTCATCAAGTAGGTTGCACATCCATTTCACCAACCTATATGCTCGATAAGTCTTTCTTTGAGTATCTTAAATAAACATGTCATGAAACCAAGTTCATGGAATTTAGGGTGATGGTTTCATTCCAATCAAAAGGCTGATATATCATCTTCTATAAAGTTGGAAGGTAAAAATCCTTCCTCGATTTATCCATTAATGACATGTTACTCATGATGCACCCAATGTATCCAACTTCTCTATGAACTATTATCAGCATGGTTTATGAAATACGTCTAAGTACGTGAGTTGTAACATTCATTAATAATAATATTAAAGTCTAAGAACCATTACACGTGTTTGCAGATAGAAATATCCAATGACACCAAAACATGTAAAATTCGTATTGGTGAGTATGTTCTCATAATCTCCTATCTTTTAGATTACCAAGTATGAACTTCATGAGAATAATCCTCATCTTCTTACGAGTAATCGCACCTGAAATTCTATGTATTATGTGTCCCATAACAGTAAGTTTTCCAATAGTAGAACATTTATTTAAAAATATCATCATAGCACATCAAGGTTCTCATCATAGCGGGGAACTACTATGATCTTATCAATACATTGTATACTCTAGGACATTATTACATTAGATTCATATATAAAAATTATCAATATGTAATAATAAGTTTTATTAATATTCAATACATCAAATATGCATGTAATAAAAGTTCAAATTGTTGTTCCTAGGATACCAACTCCAATAAACTCCCACTTAGAGTAGATCCAACTGCCTATGACCTTCAGTCCACTGGACCTCACATGATATTCATGTTTCTACTAAGTCAAGGCTTTAGTAAAGGGGTCTACCACATTTTATTACATGGAAATATTTCTCACTAAAACTTCACCACTCTGAGAAAATTCATCAAGAAATAATACTTCTGAAGTATGTGTTTCATCCGCTGATGTGACCTTGGATCTTTTTAAATATCCACTACTGTACTATTATAATAAAATATTGTTATAGGATCTTTACATATAGGTACCACATCAAGATCTTGGATGAATGTGTGCATCCATACAACTTCTTTATCTACCTTAAAAGACACAATATACTTGGACTCTACTATAGAATCTATAAACATAGCCTTATTTGAGCTCTTCCAGCTCACAACACCTCTATTTAAAGTGAATATATATCATGTTTTTGAATTCATGTCATCTTGATCAGTTTAGAAACTATAATTTATATATCCTTTGATTAATAGTTCCTTATCTCTTCCATAAACTATGAATATATCCTTAGTACACCACAGATAATTAAGGATACTCTTGACTTCCATCCAATGGCAGTCACCTGGATCAGCTTGATATCTTCCAACCACACTTAATGTGTAGGATATATATAACCTAGTACATAGCATAACATACATGAATAACCCAATCATTGAATTTTATAAATTCCTTTCCATTTTGTTTCTTTCTTTGGGTGTATGGGGACACATTTTACAAGAAATCTAGATGCCATGTGATGCTGGAAATAATCCCTTCTTAGATTTTTCCATACTGAATCTTTTTAGTATCTTATCAATGTATGTACTTTGACTTAGGCCGAGTAACCTCTTAGATCTATCATGGTGAATATTGATCCCAAGAATATATTCTTCCTCACCCAAGTCCTTCATAGATAAGAATTTATTCAACCACTCCTTAAAAAACTATAAGAATGGTATTTCATTTTTAATGAGTAATATGTCATCAACATATAATATTAAGAAAATTATTATACTATCACTAAATCATTTTTAGAAACATGGATCAAATTATTTCTTTATGAAACCAAATTTTTTTATAGCCTCATCAAAATTAATATTCCATGACTTGGATGCTAACTTTAATTCATAAATAGATCTTTGAAAATTGCATACCTTGTTGGCATCCTTTAGTGTCACAAACCCTTAAGGTTGTGTCATATAGAAATCTTTTTTAGGGTTACCATTAAGGAATTATGTTTTTAAATCCATTTTCCTAATCTAATAATCATAAAAATATATAATGGAAAGTATAATTCTGATGGATTTCAGTATTGAAAATGGGGAAAAGGTTTCACCATAGTCAATTTCTTGATGTTTTTTAATCCCTTTTGAAACCAGTCACACCTTAAAGGTACTGAATTTTCCTTTAATTTCCAATTTCTTCTTTAATACCCATTTTTAACCAATAGTTTTTACATCTATTGGAGGGTCTACCAAAATCTAGTTTTAGTTTTGGTAAAGGGGATCCATTTTATAATTCAAGGCCTCTTTCCACTTAGAAACATTTGTGCCACTTACTACTTCCTTATAAGTTATAGGATCATTATTATCGACTAATAATGAGTCACGATACTTGATGACTATAAAATCATACTTTTTTGGTTCTCTAACCTCTCTTATACTCCTATATAGTAATTGTGTCTCTAGAACAATTTCTTCTTCCATAGGGATTTGTGGAATTTGTTCCTATTCCAACTCTTATACATATTAATCCTAGACTTCATCAAAGTCTATATCACTCCCACTATCTCTTTTAGAGATAATATCCTCTTAATGAAATGTGGTACTTCTATCAAACACAACCTTTTTTTGTAATGGGTTGTATAGTTAGTATCCCCTTTCTTCTTTGGGATATCCTATAAAGATATATTTTGTCCCTTAGGTGAAATCTTGTTACCTAAAAATGCCTTAAAATACTTCTAGACTACACACATATAGGTAAGACAACATGTTTTTCTCTCCATTCCATTATTTTTATGGTATACCATCTATTGATTTAGTTGGAACTCGGTTTAGTACGTATGCTATTGTTTGTAATGAGAAAAAGGTTAATGGAAGAATCGCATGACTCGTCATTGATCTCACTATGTTCAACAAGGTGTGATTCATCCTTTCTCTTACACCATTCCACTAAGTCATATAAGGAGTAGTGAGTTGAGATAATATCCCAAACTCTTGTAAATAATTTATGAAGTCTTGATTAATATATTGTCCACCATAGTCTGAGTAAAGTTTCTTAATCTTTTTACCAAGCTCATTCTCAACTTCATTCTTTTATTCCCTGAATTTATTAAAAGAATATAATGTATACCTCATTAAGTAGATATATCCATATCTACTAAAATCAATGTTAAAAGTTATGATATATGAGTACCCACACCTTACCTCAATAGGAAATGATCTGCACACATCGGTATGAACAAATTCAGGAAGATCTTTAGCCATTTCACCTTTCCCACTAAATACTGATTTTTTCATTTTTTTCTTGTAAACATGCATTACATACACTAAATGGTTTTAGTTGAAAATAACCTAAATATCCATCTTGATGTAATTTAGTCAAGCATTTTTCATTTACATGACCAATCTGGTGATCCCAAATTTGGGTGTGTTATTATTCCTATGAAGTAAATTCATTACCGATTTCCATTACTTGGTTTATGTAATCCAACACATGAATACAGTTATTTAAATGTGACTTACCATAAGAAATGTTGTATTTATAAATTAATAAACTTTTATTCCCATATTTTAACTTAAATCCATCTATATAAAGTATGGATATAGAAATATTGTTTTTGGTAACTGAAGGCACATAATAACAACCATTTAAAAAGAAAATATTTCTATTTATAAATGTTAGGTGGTAGTCCCCAATAGTAATAGCATCAAGTTTTGTTACATTGGATGCTCATAGATCTACCTCACCTAGATCAATATTTCTAAATCCACTCAGTTCCTATATTTGAATAAATATGTGAGAACCAAATGTTGTATCTAATACCCAATTTGTAGAAATATATAAATTGCACTTGATAAAAAATGCACCTAAATATTCCCCTTTCTTCTTTGGTTGGGTGTAGTTTTCTTCCAATGGTCGTTCTTACCACATGAAAAATAGATAACATCATTTTCCCCTGATTTCCCCATGATCTTCTTCATCTTGAAAGGATGTAAAGAAGATTTGTACTTATATCTCTTCACTTTCCCTTTCTAGTTGTTCACCATAGGTACGAAAGGCTTTTTGTGATTTGTATCCTTATCAACTTTGATAAGAAGAGTGAGAAGATCTAGAAGATACTTCTCAATTTTGTTCATATTAAAATTCACAACAAAGATAAAGAAGCTATGAGGGATTGATGATAGAATGATATTGGTGCCCGGTTCTTCAGGGAGTTTAAACCCTAGAACTTTCAGGCGCTCAATATAGAAAATGAGTTTGACTACATGGGGCCTAGCTATGGAACCCTCTCTAATATTTATTTGAAAATTAACCATGTAAATATCAAACATTTCATGTATAGATCTCTCCTAGTCTAGACCATGAAGGTTCTTTATCATTCTATATGCATCCATGTTTTCATGAGACTACATTAGTTCCCTAAAAATTGATGAAAGAATCAAACATTGAATTTTGACTGCATTGCAAAAAAAATTCATAGAAAAAGGAAATCTTCACCACTAGCCTCTTTAGAAGGATGATCAAGCATTGAGGATTCTAGCGCACATTTGTTTTTTCATGGCGTAGCACAACCCAAAGGTGTTTAAACCACTCCTAGAAGTTACTGTCAGTTATGAGGTTTTATTTATCTAATATTGATCATAAGGATAGTGTGGATGATGATCCTTCCATTTTATTCTACAATTAAAAGAGAAAATTTTTATTACTTTTTATTGATTACAAATTATGTGAGAAATAATAAATTAATAAATTAATTTTATTAAATCTCCCACTATTTTATCAAGCCCCAATAGCCCTCACCATTGAACTCAGAATTTCTAGTTTCTATGAAATTATAGTGGAAAGTATCCCCATTAATTTCTTAATGATCCATATATTAGACATGAAAACCATAAGAAAGTAATTTAGGTAGACGTTCTTTCCAACTGTAGGTTTGTATCTCCATGACCCCTTGATTGGATTCCCCTATCCTGAAATCCATACATGAATTTCCTCAACACTGTCCCCCAAATTTGTATTGAACAGACTTTGGATGTTAAACTTAATAAAATTTTGGTTAATTTAACCCAAAATCTCATGAGATTTCCCTAATAAAAGTATGTGTCCAAAAATTTCCCATGTATGACACATATTTCTATGGTTTCATTCCCAATAAAATAATGGAAGTCTTATTCTGACTTAATATTAGGTTGATGTATTTTAATTAATTTATGCATAAATTTTATCTTGTTTTATCCTTTAAATTTGTTTTTAATATAAAATGGATGTTACTTAATTAATTAACCATGTTGGATAAAACATTTATGCATAATTAATTTATTTAATTTTTATATTTTTATATTAATTCATTCATTTATTTAACTATAGCCTTGCATACATAAAATAAAAAATGAATATACAGAAATAAATAAATAAAGTAAATGACCTGATCATGAGCATGTCTAATAGTTTATTTAATGAGCATAAATTAAATCAACCTATGACCTAGGTTAATAACTTCATCTACTGATCTTGGTATGAGTTATAGCATTTAACCCGTATATTTTTGTATCACTGAGTTGGAATCATCATGGTTCTATCTTGAACTGATTCTATTTGGCTTGGGATGCTCAATTAATTACAAGTATTTATTACTCACATGCAGGTAAGGGGAACCAAAGGATTGGTTAAAAAGGATTACATAAATATCATTGTACATGTAGGCCCTACATAATAATGGGGGAGGGATGACACATAGGCCATCATTTATTTAAATATAAAATAATTTCAAATCCATGAAATAAATTAAATTAAATAAATTCCCACACATACATAGGTCTTGTTCAAGCTCAGATCGGACATACATGAAACGGATACACAAAACTAAATCTCTGGCATTAATTTCTTTATTTTTTTCTTTTTTATTAAGATAAATATTCTTGCATTAATTAATTAAGAAATTAATTATTTAATTATAATTTATCTCAATGATCATCCAAACTTAATTAGAGATACCCATAAATTATGGAATTCATGTAAAATAAACAGAAGAACCAATAATGAAATATTAATTAAAATATATTAACTTAGAATTTAATATTATTTAAAAAAATTATCAAATTTTCAAACCCACATTTGTATTCAATTCAATAAAATAAGGTTTTAATGCTGCGATTTTCAATTTAATGTAATTTTTAATTCTGTATTTTAATGGGTGATTACACGATGTGTACATTCTAGTTACATATTGTGTACCTCTGTTATCATGTATCTGATTCACAAGTATGGGGATTTGGCATGTTAACTTGTTCGGACTACATGGAATGTAAATGTAAGATACATATCATGTATCCTCCTTCTGTGAGCCAAGTTGGCCCAATCAACACACAGTGTACAATAAATGCACCACGTGTAATTAAATGCTCAACGCATCCAAGTACAATGTGCATAGGTTTATGGCATGTACTCCAGTTACATGCTATGTAAACTAGTTTTACCAGCCAAATATTTCAAACTTCTCGATGGAATCTCTAGTCATTCTCCATTTATTCTTAAACCCTTAAGAAAATGAAACACTAAACGAATATGATTAATATGTTGAAACATGTTAATTAAAATGGGGTTAAAGAATGAATAATAAGAAATCAAAACTCAACCATGATTTCATGTGGATCAAAAATAAAATAAATAATTAGACATTTAAATATGACTGATCTGATACCACATGATGGTTCTAGGCGCAGTGGAAGCGTGTGGTGGTGGGAAATATATTAAAATTTATTTTAATCATCATTGGCTGAAACCATGAGTGAGGATATTGTATGTAAAATTTATAATTAATTTATTTAATATCTGAATAAATAAATACCTGGGATTAAGAACTTTCTTCATTGATGAATGTTGATCATCTTAAATAACCCATTCTGATTTCCTTCATTGTTCTATGAAGATTGAAGGATAAAATCCCTCTAGTAGTGATCCACATGTTCTTCAATGATCACTGAGTAATTCCACTCAATCTCCAGGTGATAGTGTGGTGAATTTAATGTATTGTGTTGTTCATTATTGATCACTCATTCTTCAATCTTAATGAAATATCCCTTGTTTTTATCATTCTTGAGAAGAAGAAAGAAGGAGCTGTCAAGAGATAATTCATTGTGTGCAATGATTCTATATTATCAATTTTTGGATGCAATATACAATAGATATAATCATATATTTATAGAGATGGGGTTTAGGTTAAAATATTATTTAATTCCATTAAAACCATTAAATTACATTTAAAACCATTAATAATTTTGATAGAGCACTGTTGTGGGTGCCCTCAAATGATTAGTTTGATTTTGGGGTACTTAGGTGCAGTAGAGTGGCTGACCAAGGTCGTCTCTCAAAGGAGGAAGTGAATTAAAACAACTTTCTAGAGGTATTCCAAAAATAAAATAAAAGATAATAAAAACACTACTTGAAAGGATGGGGTTTGTTTGAAGTTTATAAAACTTGAAGAAGTTTTCTGGAAGAATATTGCATTTTTTTGTTTTTAATTTTGAAATGAAGTTTGATTAAAAAGACACAACAAGGAGGTGTTTTTTTTAAATATTTTAAAAGGAGTAATCGATATAACTCTACCACTTCACTCTATTATTAATCATTATAATTTAAATTAACATTCACTTAATTATGATCCTTTAATTTGTTAAATCCCGAACCCTACGAGAATTAACTTTACCACGAAGATGAAGTAAATTTAACCCTAGGCTAACTTCGGAACATGCAATTGCAACACCCTGCTTTGATTGATGTTATAATATTATCTTATGATCAGTGGTAAATTAAGGCACATTTCCCCTATAGAAATTAGAATTAATTGAGTTTAGGTATTATATTTGAACACTACAAATTGATCCCTTATGGTTTGGAATTACCGGTTAAGGTTGCGCTCTCACAGTTCACACAATTCCTGACCTCGGGTGTTTTGTGTTAACTATTCAATTTCTTGCTTATTTTCATTTAAATTAAAAACTAAATTAATAGATTATAATATGTGAATTATATTATCTCATTGATTTAAAATAAATGAATTAAGAAGGATAGAGGTCGATCGATTACTAAAAAGAACTACTCTTCCATGGGTGGCGTAATCATCGTAGAAGAGAATTGCATTTGCAAAGGTTTATAATTGGTATAACCCAATAACACTTCTACTCAATAATTCCATCCCAAAGAGAAAGATTAATATAAGAATAAATTTAAACAAAACAGAAGAAAATATAAGAAATAAAATAATAACAAAGAAGTTCAAAACATAAATGAAAATATTACAACATGAAGAAGAGAAGGAGGCTTCGATGAGGGAATCCTTGCTTCAAGAGATACCCCTCTTAAAATGGTTGGATAATTTGGTTGAAACCAATTCTCTTATGCCTCAAATCTCCTAATACACGTCCCAACCCCAAAAAATGAGAAAAACACCAATTTATAGAGTGGTGGGGAGGCTAGGTTCAAAGTGGTTTCAAGTGTGAATGGGGAATTTAGGCCAAATATTTTATGTCAAACTGTACCGCCTATTTGACCACAAAAACGCGTGAATTGGATGGCCTTCCAGAAGGATAATATGTGAGGATATGGGTTATATATCTTCTATAACAATTTGGGCTCAATAAAATCCCATATGAAGGATTTATGTCCGACATACAGAAGCTTCTCCATTCTGGCATGTCCAGCCCACTTTTGACTTTATGGCCCAATTACTCCATCCAAATTCATTCTTTTGATCTAGTATCCTAAATAAAGGTTGTATCCCATGAAGTAAGGAACATAGTTACAAAATATTAAGTTCAAATAATTCAAATAAAAATATTTATGATTGAAATACTACAGTGATTTTAAAAGAGTAAAACTGGAATTTTCATCAAATATTCAAATGAATGATCTAATCCCAAATACTTTATAATTGAACATATTTAACACAATGTGAGGAAATTATATCATTTATTATCAATAAAATATTCAATAAAATAGTGTTTTATCAACTCCCCCACACTTACCCTTTTGCACTCCTGAGCAAAATCTCATATCAAGTAAACATCAATATCAAATCAAAACCAATTTTAAAACACATATCCTTGAGATCAAACAATTACACACCAAGAAACAAAATATATCATGACTCATAAAAAACCATTATTTCAAGTTCTTAATTTAAATCATTCAATATATTTCCACTTTCTTTATCCTCCCATGCACAAAACACTTACCTCGCTTGAATTTTCTCTTATCACACAAATATCAATTTTTTTGCAATGTCTTTCTCATCCAAACTCATACAAGGGTCACCATAGGCTTGATAAATTCCTACATCACCACCCTATGTGAGTCAAGAACGTATGTTTATTATGAGGACTTTTTAGGGTTGTTCTGTGGCTTTTGGTTGGTAGGATTTAGATGTGAAAAATTCTAAGGCTGAATGAGGAGGGCTTGACTCTTTTTGAAGCAAAATTGCATTAATCTAATTTTCACTTAAATATGGTCTTCTCCTCAATCCCCGTAGTATCAATTCAGATCCATCATCATGAAAATTCATGAAAAGTTTACACCATTCATCATTTCATCATCAAAAATGTCAATCTTCTCAAACATGATTTTCTTGAAAGCTCCAGATAGGCACAGCTTTCCACCTCAATTAGAAGCTCCAGAAAAGGCACAGCTTCACTTATCCTAAAAGCTCCAGAAAAGGCACAAATTTCAATATAATGATTTTCATCAGCCGCAAAAACATCTCTTCAGAATTTAATTTTCCACCCAAAGTATCACATAATGTGGTAGCACAACACAAGATAGATTCCCCCACCCTTAAGCTCAACTAGATTATGCAATTTCACTTCAAGAGTTGGTTGGATAGGGAAAATTGGTTTGTAATGTGGAAAACCTAACAGGCTATGCATGGCTTCTAAGGGTTACAAGGATTAAATGTTCAAGGTAGGCCATTATAAAAAAAGGATTCTTTGAAATAGGGGCTTTAATACCAAACAAATGCCTCAATCATTTAAACATAAGTACCCCAAACCCTCAAGTTTTGACAGGAATAGATCAAATTTTGGTTAAATCAAGCATGGTTTGGTTCTCTCAAGAAGTGAGGTGAATGTAAAGAATATGAAAATAATGGTTTATAAGCCTCATAAGAAAGTGATTTCAAATATATAGACAGTGAGATGTGGCATGGGATTCAAAATTTAGTGTACTTTTCATGAAATTACTAAATATTTGAACTTGAAACAAAGTCATTTTCAGCATTCATTTAAGCTCTATTTCATGGGATAAATTGTTTCACTCATTGATGTGCATTTCAAAATTGTGATGAGAATCATTTCAGCTCAAAAACACAAAGAAAATTGAAAATTTAAAACCCAAAATTTGAAAAACACACATTTTTTTTGTTTCTTTTTAATAGGAAAACAATTAAAATTACTAAACTAAAAGGTTCCCTCCCCCACACTTAAAATATTGCATTGTCCTCAATGTGAACCCATGATATGATATATGCACATGAAATACAGAATTTTTAAATAGGACAAATAATATAAAAGTTAAAGGGTTAGGAACAGCCTGATGTGCTCAAGTGATGATGGGGTCATGCAGTGTGATAAAATCCACTGCATCAGTAGGAAGTCCCTCAATTTATCTCTTCAAAAGTTGACCATTGACTGTAAAACTTCTTCCTGTGTCCTCTTGTGTGATCTACACTGAACCATAAGGAAAAATATTAGACACAACATAAGGACCTAACCATCTGGAATGAAACTTACCAGGCATCAACTTCAGTCGTGAACTGTAGAGTAGGACTTTCTCTCCAACCTGAAACTCCTTTTGTTGGATCATTTTATCATGAGCTGATTTTGATTTTTCCTTATATATCCTTGAGTTATCATATGAAGACAATCTAATCTCCTCAATCTCTTGAATTTGTAGCTTCCTTTGGATTCCATCTTGGGCCAAATCCATGTTGCATTTCTTTATATCCCAATAAGCCCGATGCTCAACTTCCATGGGGAGATGACATGCTTTCCCAAAAACAATCCAAAATGGGTACATACCAATGGGAGTCTTGTATGCTGTCCTATAAGCACACAATGCATCATCCAAGAGCATTCTCCAATCCTTCTTATTTGGTTGCACGGTTTTCTCCAAAATTTGTTTCAACTCACGATTTGAAACCTCAGCTTGTCCATTTGTTTGGGGGTGGTATGGTGTTGATGTTTTGTGTGTCACCCCATACTTTAGAAGGAGGGAAGAAAAATTCCTATTGCAAAAGTGTTTCCCTTGGTCACTGATGATGGACTTTGGTACTCCAAACCTGCAGAAAATTTGAGCCTTGACAAAATCCACTATAACATGAGAATCGTCAGTCCTAGTGGCCTTGGCCTCCACCCATTTACTCACATAATCAACAGAAACCAAAATATAAAAAATTCCAAATGAACTAGGAAAAGGACCCATAAAATCAATGCCCCATAAATCAAAAATCTCACAGAATAGTATGGGTTATCTGGGCATCTCATGTCTCCTAGAAATGTTCCCAGTGTGTTGGCAACAAGATCATGACTTACAAAACACATGGGCATCATGGAATAAGCTAGGCCAATATAATCCAGAGTCCAAAACCTTCCTAGATATCCGTTGGGGTCCAAAGTTTCCACCACAAGCAATTGTATGACAGAAATGAAAAATAGACTCAAACTCATGATCGGGAACACACCTCCTAATGACTTGGTCACTACACATGCGCCAGAGGTAAGGATCATCCCACACATAAAACCTAGACTCACTTTTTAATTTTTGGACTTGATTTTTCTTCAAATTTTCTGAAATTTCTGAGGAAACAATGTAATTAACTAAATTAGCATACCAAGGATGCGTACCTAAGATGTTATAGAGATTCTCATTGGGTAAAGTGTCCTGAAGTGGTACCTGGTTCAAGGTGTCACCCTCTAGTGTGTGAGTAAGCCTACTCATGTGGTCTGCCACCATGTTTTCTGACCCCTTTTTGTCCTTTATCTCAATATCAAATTCTTGAAGAAGGAGCATCCATCGGATCAGCCTGGGCTTTGCATCTGGCTTCTTCAAGAGGTACCTCAGAGCTGCATGGTCAGAAAAAACAACTACTTTAGAGCCCAATAAATATGAACGGAATTTATCTAAATAAAATATGATAGTAAGAAACTCATTTTCTGTGGTTGTGTAATTTTATTGGGCTGAATACAGTGTCCTCGATGCATAGGCGATCACATGTGAACGTCCCTCCACCCTCTGAGATAAGATAGTTCCAACCGCGAAGTTGGAGGCGTCACACATAAGCTCAAAAGGAATCTCCCACCGTGGGGGCTGTATGATAGGTGGAGTGGTCAGACACTTCTTTATCTCATCAAAGGAAGTCCTGCAAGAATAATCAAACACAAAATCAGAATCCTTTTAAAGTAATAGTGACATAGGAAGAGCAATCTTACTAAAATATTTGATGAAGCGCCGATAAAATCCTGCATGCCCTAGGAAAGATCTAACATCACGCACACATGAAGGATAAGGTAAGGATGAAATAATGTCTACCTTAGATCTATCAACCTCTATCCCATTTTTTGACACAACATTCCCTAAGATGATTCCCTTTTCGACCATGAAATGACATTTTTCAAAATTCAAGACCAGATTTTTCTCAACACAACGATGCAACACATCACCCAAACTAGAGAGACATTCATCAACTGAGGATCCATAAACTGTAAAATCATCCATAAATACCTCCATGCAGGTCTCAATGAAATCTGAGAAAATACTCACCATGCATCTCTGGAAGGTACCTGGGGAATTGAAAAGTCCAAATGGAATCTTTTGGTAAGTAAAGTTACCGAATGGGCAGGTGAATATCGTCTTCTCCTGGTCCTCTACTGTAATGGGAACCTGAAAATATCCAGAGAAACCATCCAAGAAGCAATAATGTGTCCTACCTGCGAGTCTCTCAAGAATCTGGTCAATGAATGGAAGTGGGAAATGATCCTTACGAGTGTATTGATTTAGTTTCCTATAATCAATACACACTCGCCAACTGTTTTGAACTCTCACAGGAACTAACTCATCATTTTTATTTTATAAAATAGTGAAACCAATTTTCTTAGGCACAACCTAAATTGGAATTACCCACTGAGAATCTGAAATGGGATAGATTATACCTGCCTCGAGAAATTTTTCAACTTCTTTTTTAACAACCTCCCAAAGTGTTGGATTGAGTCTCCTTTGTGGTTGCCTCACCGTTTTGGCCCCATACTCTAAGAGAATCATATGCATGCAAATGGAGGGGCTAATACCTGATATGTCTGCCAATGTCCAACCAATTTCCCCAATGTTATCTCTCAATAGATTCAAAAGTTTTTCTTCATGTTCAAAAGAGAGATTGTTAGAAATGATAATAGGTAATCTATCACTACTCAGCAAGTATGCATATTTAAGATTTGGGGGCAATGGCTTGAGTTCCAATGTAGGGGGGTGATGTATGGATGGAGAAATTGATGTAACAGACATATCTGCACAATGAACATCAGTATCAGAATAAAAATCATCAAAATCATAGAATAAAGCACCAAATCCATCAGCATACTCAATAGCCATGTCATAATCAGAGTTCACATGATCAAGATCAGAATATGAATCCATTTCAAAATAAAATCTAATAGATTCTTTTGCATTAGAAATAGGTGTGGAAGTACTCTTAGACATCAAACTAGAACCAATACTCATAATCTCCCTAAGCATAGAACAGTAAAATTCCATGGAGTTTTTACTTGGTGGTTCAAAATGGGAGATAACAAAAGTAGAATGGTCCTCAGAGAGGTACTTCATGGAGTCTATAACATTAAATATCACAACTTCATCCCCAAACTCCATGGAAAGTGTACCCTCATTGACATTTATGATAGTTTTTACAGTTTTGAGGAAGGGCCTACCTAATATAATGGGGGCATGAGAACTTACCTGATCATCCTCCATGTTAATCACATATAAGTCTGATGGAAAGATCATGTCTCTTACCCGGACAAGTACATCCTCAAGGACTCCCGCTGGATATTCCATAGCTCTAATCGCCAACTGCACCACTACCCTCGTCGGCTTCAACTCACCAACCTGTAATGAATAGAATACAGAGTGAGGAATCACATTTATTGAAGCTCCTAAATCACAGAGAGCATCAGAGAAGTGCAACTACCCTATGGTAAATGGGATGGTGAATGTCCCTGGATCCTTGCACTTTTTCGGCATTGCTAGAGTTGGTATAATGAGTATTGACACATTCCTTCCAAGATTTATCCTCTCATTTCCCTTGAGCCCTCTTCGATTGGTACAATGTTCTTTTAAGAATTTCGCATACCTTGGAATTTTCATAATGGCTTCAAGTAGAGGAATTTTGATCTCCACATTCTTGAATGTGTCCAAAACCTCCTTTTGCATTGCTTCTTCAGCCATCTTCTTGGTTTGAACAACCCTGTTTAGAAAAGGAAGGGGTTTAGGAGGAACATCATCAATCTTTTTCTTACCTTTATCTTTCTCCTTGGATTTCTCATCAGTTGGTATGGAATGTGGCTTCTCTGGATTTGAGGTGAATCCCGGTGGAATGGTAGGTACAGATGTATCGTTCATTTGCTTCCCACTTCTCAATGTGATGGCACTGACATTCCCTTTTGGATTTGGAGTGGGTTGGGAAGGTAGGTTTCTGGAATTCTTACTTACAAGTTCATGGAGGGCGGTGGAAATCTGGCTCATTTGAGTCTTCAACTCCCTCAGCTCTGAACCTTGACTTTTCATCTCATTCTGTTGATTAAGAACAATTTGCTTCAAAAGGTCATCAATGTTATAATCTACCTTGGGTGGGGGATTCCCTTGTTGTTGGATTGTTGATTCTTGGGCTTCAAATCTTCTTTGGGGTTATTGGAAACCCTTCTAGTAAGGCGGAGGATGCTGGAAGTTTTGTTGAAAGGGTGGCCTTTGTTATTGTCCAGATCCATACCTCATGTCCGGTTGATCTTTCCACCCTTGGTTTTATGTTGGAGCAAATGAATCAAACTTATTGTGGGGATATGGTTGTTTTTGCTGCTGAAATGGTCTCCCTGGGAATACTGCTGCGCAATCCTCTGTCTCTTGTAGTTGTGGGCAACAGTCAGTTGGGTGGCTTGTCTTAGTGAAAATGCCACAAGGCCTTGAAGGAGGGGGTTGGGATGTCTTTTGATCCAATGCAATCTGCCTCACCATAGTGGTCAATTATTCCAACTTGGTATCAATCAAATGACTTTCAAGAGAAGAAGGACTTACCTGATGTACTCCCCCAACATGTGGTGTACCTCGATTGCCAAATTGTTGGGAGTTTTGTGCCATCTTGTTGATCAATGCATGTGCGGATACTGGTGTCTTTTCCACAAATTCCCCTCCTTCTATGGCATCCACCATGCTCCTCTCCATAGGTGTGATTCCTTCATAGAAGTACTGAATGAGGAGTCGCTCCCTAATTTGGTGATGTGGACAGCTTTCACAAAACTTCTTGAATCTCTCCCAATACTCATACATTGACTCCCCTTGTGCTTGCTTGATCCCCGAGATCTCCTTACGAATGGAAGTGGTCCTCGATGCTGGAAAAAATCTCTACAAGAAAAGACATTTTAAATCGTTCCAACAAGTTACATCCTTGGGTTGTAAATAATACATCCAATCTTTCGCAGCTCCATCAAGTGAGAATGGGAATGCTCTTAATTTGATTTGATCTTCAGAAACATTTCTTGGTTTAAGGGTTGAGCAAACCACATTAAATTATTTAAGGTGTTTGTTTGGATCCTCACCAGATAAGCCATGAAATTTTGGAAGAAGGTGAATTAACCCAGATTTTAACTCAAAGTCTAATTAGAGATTCGGGTATGCAATACAATTTGGTTGATAGTTAATATCAGGTGCAGCCAATTCTCAAATGGTTCTATTAAGTTCATTTCCATTATTTCCAGACATTGGTTCTTCTTTTATGTTTGAATTTGAATTGATTCCAATTTCAATGTTTCCATAAGATAAGAATTCACCAACTGGTTGAATATTGAAACTTCCCATAGACTGCGAATGTCTGATTCGTGCCCTAAGGTTGCATTCAATCTCAGGGTCAAGATCTAAGAGATCTTTGGGATTAGTTCATGTCATAAATCAAATAAAAATTAAAATAAATAAAGTGGACCATATTAAAATAAAAATAAGAAGTTTGAGTTGATGGTCCAAAAAGAAAAGAAGAGGATGAAAAAAATGAAAACTTGAGAAAGGGGAAAGATGAAAGAAAGAGGTGAGAAAAATAATAAAATGAAAAATAAAAGAAATACCTCTAAATGGTTGAATAAATTACTTGCCTCCCCGGAAACGGTTCCAATTTGAAAGAGCACTATCGTGGGTTCCCTCAAATGATTAGTATGATTTTGGGGTACTTAGGTGCAGCAGAGTGGCTGACCAAGGTCGTCTCTCAAAGGAGGAAGTGAATTAAAACAACTTTCTAGAGGTATTAAAAAAATAATGTAAAATATAATAAAAACACTAATAGAAAGGATGGGGTTGTTTTAAGTTTAAAAAACTTGAATAAGTTTTTTGGAAGAAGATTGCATTTTTTTTGTTTTTAATTTTGAAATGAAGTTTGATTAAAAACACACAACAAGAAGATGATTTTTTTAAAAAAATATTTTAAAAGGAGTAATCAATATAACTCCACCTATTCACTCTATTATTAATATTTATAATTTAAATTAACATTCAATTAATTATGATCCCTTAATTTGTTAAATCCCGAACCCTACGAGAATTAACTTTACCACAAAGATGAAGTGAATTTAACCCTAGGCTAACTTCGGAACATGCAATCGCAACACCCTGCTTTGATTGATGTTCTAAGATTAGATTATGATCAGTGGTAAATTAAGGAACATTTTCCCTCTGGAAATTATAATTAATTGAGTTTAGGTATTATATTTGAACACTACAAATTGATCCCTTATGGTTTGGAATTACCGGTTAAGGTTGCGCTCTCACAGTTCACACAATTCCTGACCTCGCGTATTTTGTGTTAACTATTCAATTGCTTGATTAGTTTTATTTAAATTAAAAACTCAATTAATAGATCATAATATGTGAATTTCATTAACTCATTTATTCAAAATAAATGAATGAAGAAGGATAGAGGTTGATCGATTACTAAAAAGAACTACTCTTCCTTGGGTGGCGTAATCATCGTAGAAGCGAATTGCATTTGCAAAGGTTTATAATTGTTATAACCCAATAACACTTCTACTCAAGAATTCCAGACCAAATAGGAATATTAATAGAAGAATAAATTTAAACAAAACAGAAGAAAATAGAAGAAATAAAAGAAGAACAAAGAAGTTTAAAACACAAATGAAAATATTACAACATGGAGAAGTGAAGGAGGCTTCGATGAGGGGATTCTTGCTTCAAGAGCTACCCCTATTACAATGGTTGGATAATTTAGGTGAAACCAATTCTCCTCTTCCTCTAATATCCTAATTCACGACCCAACTCCACCAAATGAGAAAAACACGAATTTATAGAGTGGTGGGGAGGCTAGGTTCAAAGTGGTTTCAAGTGTGAATGGGGAATCTCGGCCAAATATTTTATGCCAAACTGCACCGCCCATTTGACCACCAAAACGCGTGAATTGGTTGGCCTTATAGAAGGATAATATGTGATTATATGGGTCCTATATCTACTCTAAACATTTGGGCTCAATCCAAGCCCATATTAAGGAGTTATGGCTGAAATATAGAAGCTTCTCCATTCTGGCGTGTCCAACCCACCTTTGACTTTATGTCCCAATTACTCCATCCAAATTCATTCTTTTGATCTAGTGTCCTGAATAAAAGTTGTATCCCATGAAGTAAGGAACACCATTACAAAATATTAAGTTCAAATAATTCAAATAAAAATATTAATGATTGAAATACTACAGTGATTTTAAAAGGGTAAAACTGGAATTTTCATCAAATATTCAAATGAGTGATCTAATCCCAAATACTTTCTAATTGAACATATTTAACACAATGTGAGGAAATTATATCATTTATTATCAATAAAATATTCAATAAAATAGTGTTTTATCAAAACCTCATACCGTATAATAATATCATTATTATTATTTTATGGTGTGTTCCAAATTTTGAAATAATAAATATTATGTAACGATCTTTTTAATTAATATTCATCACCAGACTCGATCTTAGTCTGTTCAAACCCCTCTATCATTTATTGAACAACAAAATAAATATTTTAGTCATAAATAAATATTTTATTCCTAATCCAGTAAATAAATATTTATTAAAAATATTCAATTAATAAAATAAATATTTTATTCCCAATCTAGTGAATAAATATTTTATATATATTTACCTAATCAAATAAATTATTTATTAATAAATAAATAATTATTTATTACCTTGTGAATATTAGTGATCAATAAAAATTGAATAAAATTATTCCTTGGTCTGGAGAATAATATTTATTCCAATAATTAAATTTAAATAGAATTTAATCGAGATCAACAGAAAAACTTTGTGTGTGACCCTTTAGGATTCTTTCTCATTGGAATTAGGTGGATTTGCCTAAATTCCAAGATTATTTTATTGCAATGGGTCAAGGAACCCAAGACAAAGAACTTAATGTATTAATGATGACAATCACATACGAATGCTCACTGTGTAATACAATCCCTTTGTCTCAGTATCTCATCAAGCAAGTTGCATATATGTTTCACCGACCTATATGTTTGATACGTCTGTCTTTGACTATCTAAAATAAAAATAATGTTACACCATGGCCATAAAATTTAGGTAAAATGTTCCATTCTAATCAAAGGGTTGAGATATCAGTTTCCATTGATATGGAAGGGAAAAATCCTTCATTGATTTATCCATTAATGACAACTCACTTGTGATACACTCAATGTATCCAACTTTTCCATGAACTATTGTTTTCATGGTTTATGAAATACATTTAAGTATTGGATTTTTCACATGAATTAATAATAATATTAAAGTATAAGTACCGTCACACATTCTCACAGATAGGAATATCCAATGACACCAAAACATGTGGAATTCCTATAGGCAAGTCTGTTTTTATAATCTCTCATCTTAGAGATTACCAAGTGTGAACTTCATGAGAAGAAACCTCATCTTATTATGAGTACTCGCACCTGAAATTCTATATATTATGTGTCCCATCATAGTATGTTATCCAACCACAAAACTTTTATTTAAGAATATCAACATAGTATATCAAGGCTCTTGTCATATAGGGGAACTATTATGACCTTATCAATGCAATGTATACTATGGGACATTATTACATTAGATTCATGCAGAACAATGATCAATATGTAATAAGAAGTTTTACTAGTATTCAATACATCGACTATACATGTAATCAAAGTACAAATAGTTGGTCCTAGGACACCAACACCAATAGTTCTTACACTACCCTATAGTATAGAAGGGTTTCTGGTCTATAGTGATGCATAAAATAAGGGACTGGAATGATTCCTCATGCAGAATGATATGGTGAAATCTTATTCCTCCCAAGAATTAAAAATTCATGAGAATAATTACCCAAATCATGATTTGGAGTTGGTAGTGGTAATTTTTACATTAAATATATGGATGCATTATCTTTATAGTGAAAGGTTTGATATATATACTAATCATAAAATCTTGAAGTATATATTTACATAGAAAGAGTTGAATTTCTACCAAAGAAGATGGTTAGAGTTGATTAAAGATTATGACTGATCAATAGATTACCACCCTAGTAAGTAAAACAAGGTGGTTGATGATCTAAGTTAGAAATATCATTCTAGTTTTTCCATGATGAGGATTAAAAGATATATAAATTTATAGATTTTAAGAATTTGGATCTTGAAATCATAAGAAAGGGGGAAATGTTATCTTTCTTGGATGAATGTACAACCATATATCCCTAAGAGGATTAAGAAGGTGTAGAAGGGAGATGTGGAATTATAGGAGAAGGTGAGGAATGTTCCTGGGTTTAACTATGATCATGTTGGAATGATAAGATTTAGGAACTGAGTATGTGTCCCATCAATACCAGATTTGAAGAAGGATCTATTGGATGGGTATCATGGTCAACATTATTTATTTATACTAGAAGTTGAAGACTTATAGAGATCTGAAATAATATTTATGGTGGGATAACATAAAAATGGATATTACTGAGTATGTGTCTTGATGCCTGGTATTCCCTCAAGTTAAGTGTGGGACACATAATTCTAAGGGTATTTCACAGCCATTACCCATAATAGAATAGAAATGGGAAAACATTACCATGGATTTCATCATCGGACTTCCCAAAATATCTAAAGGGAATTGTGATATTTGGGTTTTAGTCAATCACCTCACAAAATTAGCACATTCTATCTCCATTAGAGAATATTTCTCTCTTGATCATATTAATCAATTATACATTAGGGAAGTTGTGATACTTTATGGATCACCACTCTCAATCATATCTAATTGGGATCTAAGGTTTACCTCAAAGTTCTGTAGATTCTTTCAGCAGACTCTAGATATTGATTTGAGCGCTTTGATACTTCTTATCATCCTCAAACATATGGTAATTCTGATAGGACCATTCTAACTCTAGAAGGCATGATGATAGATTTCTCTATGGATTTTAAAGGAAGTTTGTATAAACACCTTCCTTTAGTGTAATTTTATCACAATAATATCTTTCACTCAATAATTTGGATGGCTCCATATGGAGACCTCTATGGAAGGAAGTGCAGAACACTAATATATTGGAATGAAGTTAAAGAAAGAAATATATTGGGACCTGATCATTTTTTGTAAATGGTATAAATGGTTAAACTCGTTAAACAATACATAAAGGCAACTCATATCCGACATAAAATCTATTCTAACAATATTCAATGAGATTTAGAGTTATAATTTAGTGGAAAATTATGCCTATTAATATATCCTTGCAAGTAGGTTATGTGATTTTGAAAAAAAAACTAGAATCTGAGGCTTAGATAAATCGGTCCCTTTGAAATTCTTGATCATATCGAGATGGTAGCTTGTCGCTTGGAACTTCCACCTAATCTATCTCAAGTTAATTATGTGATTTATGTATCTCTCCTAAGAAATTAATTACCTAATACTTCATATTTACTGAACTTGGAGATCCTTCCACTAGATAAATATCTTTCTTGTAAGGAATAATCGGTAGAAATTCATGATCGTGGAGAGAAAGTGCTACGAAACACAACCACTAATATGGTCAAAGTTTTATGAAAAAATCATAAGATTAAGGAAGATATATAGAAACCATAGAAAGTTATGAAGAATAATTATCCTCAATTTTTTGTATCTAAGTGATGGAATTTTGAGTGAAAAAATCTTACAAGTGGGGTGAAATATAACATCTTGAGATTTTATGATATACTTCTCTAAATTTATTTGATAGCTTTCTTTGCATGCAACAACGAGTTTAAAAGAATAGAGAAAACCTATTAAAATATTAAGGTGAAAATTATATCATTTTTCAATTCATCATATCAATATTATCTTAGGTTTTTATTTTTTGATTTTTCTAAAAAAGATGATTTTTTAGTGAATAGTGAAAAATACTGATTTTTGTATAAGTGTCATTTATTTTAATTGAAAAAAGTAAACATATTGAATTAAATTAAATAATAAATAAAAATAATCTACCTTAAGTTATAAATAATATAATTAATTACATTTCAATCATTGGTATATCTGATTTTAGTATAAGTTCATTTTTTGACTTAAAAAGACATGTTTTAGAAAACTGTTTTTCGTCGCATTTTGTGGGTTTATTTTTAAATTAATTTCCAAAAATTATGTGTATTTAATTTAATAAAATTTATTCCATATTTGGAATCATTAGGATTAAATTTGTTAAATAGTTTTCTTTTATTTCTATTCATTATGAATAGGAATAGTGGTAAAATCTATCAGCTTAGTAATGGGTAAATTGGTTAATTATGGTTAAAAATAATATCATAAAGCATTAAAAATATATATAACACTTTAATTTATTTCATTTTATGAGTATATTTCTTCCATAATCATAAAAACTTTGAAAAATATGACCTTTTTTCCATTTAGCATTAATTTTGTTCTTTATAATATTTAAGTAAAGGATAAAGTAAAAAATCCAATTCTCTTGATTTTATATATAATATTTTTTAATAGGGATAAAAAAAATTTTGTTCATTTAAAATATAAATTAAACTTTTTTATCATGGTAATTTATTTAAAAAATGGTTGAATAATTATCTTAAATGCTTACACAATATATATTCAATTAATATAAATATATAATAAATGATATTAAAAATATTAAAAGTAATATAAATTGAATGAATTATAGTTTTCCATGAATTTTACAGAAAAATATTACATTTTAGGGATGTTATAAAGTATTATGTTCTAATTCAATATTTTTGTTGATGTATTTAAAGTCAAATTAAATGAATAGTGTCAAAATGGTATTAACAATATTTATAAAATAAATAATATTTTATTAAATTATTTAAAATTAATTAAAATTATATATTAAGAAAATTTATTGGGATATTGTTTAAAACATCAACCATGTTCCATTTATGGATTGTTTTCCCTCTTATGGTAACATTCTTGACCTTTTAAAGATGGAAAATATTAATATTGCGGTAATTGTAAAAAGGGTTAATGGTGGATTAAATCTAAATGATAAGCGTGAAAACATAACCAAAAATTATCCAAATTTTATTTTATGATATTATTTAGAATCATCCTCATATTATATTAAAATTATATCAATTTTTATCCATACTTATATAAATATTATTTACATTAATTTATTACTTTAAGAAATTCCATGGATGTCTCTCCCCTCACTAATAATAGGACACCCATTATCTCTTTTATTTAAACCACTTTGAGCATAATGGATAAACCAAACCCTAAAAATTTATATTATAAACATAATTTTCCATGTTTTATATGAGTTTGTCTCCCCAAAATACTAACCCTAAGTCTCGTAATAGGAGATCTAAATGAATTCTGCCAAAGAAGATGTAATCGTCTTTACCAACTCTTTCAAGTTTATTTCTTATTATACTTTCTATTTATGTGTTATAACCATATTAAAATAATAAATCCATTATATTTAATATATTTATATTTTATTATTATTATGGTTCAACTATTTTCCATCACTTCTTCATCTTATTAAAAGCGAAAACATCGCTCATGTGTGCAAACGGCTTACCGTCTCCGCGTAGCGATGTAATTTATTTTTCCTCACTAATTTACTTGTATGGTTATGAAGATAGAAATAATTAATATATATAATATTTATGAAATAATTATATTTCTTAAAATATCATATCATATATACCTTCTTACCATCCAATCCTTTAGAAAATGATAACATCACTCGTGCGTAGGTGTGGACTACCACCTCTACGAAGCGATGTGATATATTTTCCATTTATGATTTAAATGGATGGTAATAAGGATAGATTTAATAAATATATAATATATATATATTATTTAAAAATTATTTTTTAAATGTGAATTATTATTTTCCTTTCTTTCATTCCATCCTTTGAAAAGTGAAAACAACGTGCATGTGTACATACAACCTACTATCTCCATGAATGGTGTAGTTCATTTTTATATCTATATATTTTATGAATGATTGTAAATATATATATATATTGAATATATATGATATTGATATCTGGAATAAAATTATGTAGATTATGGAACCATGATAAATATGCAAGGACTGAGACTACCAAATAAAAACATATATGAAAAAGAAAGCAGTTGACAACTGAAATAATGATGATGATAATATATTATTAACAAATGGGTAATAAAATGTTATAAATGGATCATATCTAATATTATAGATTTGAATATGGTTATGGTATTAAATTATAATAAATTTAAATTTATTATACAGGATGTTATATCACCTATGAGGAAATTTGAACTTGAGGTAAGGGATTTCATCTCAATTTCCACTCCATTGAGACATAGTTGGTATTATGCACTTATTTAATTTTATGTGGTGTATATATTTAATATTTTAGGTATTTAGCATTAATATATATTTCTTTATGATTATTAAAGTTTTTATTAAAGTTTACTCTTTTAAGGAGTTTCCATATTTTCTTCTAAATTTTCCTCATTTTGGAACTTGAAACAAGCAAGGAAATGTTTTAAATAAAAGTCTATCTTATTTATCTTTTGATCAAGTATATTTTTCTTCCAAGCCCAAATTTTTTAAATTGTTTTAAATAAGTACATTTTATTTAATCAAATTATATATCAATGAAATTTTATGTTATCCTTGAATTTTTAAAAGGTTTGAAATGAATATTTAAAATGTTTTATGAAAAGGTCATTTTTGGATTTCATTACAAAAGTCAAAAAGGATGTTTTTTTAACACATACAACGTTAATGGATTTTCCTACCACCATATTAATTTTCGGCTATTTATCTTATTCTATACATTTTCAAACTTTTTATAAATAAAACTCTCTTAATAAATATTTTTTTAATCCATTTTCTTTTATTCTCAAAAATACATGAATTTTTTTCAAAACCTATATTTTGGCTGAATTTAAGGCCATATTTTATCTTGAAACATTCACTTTATTTTGATAATTTTTCTTTGTTTATTGCATTTATCCTAAATATCTTTCATGTATGTGATTATTTCTTAAACCATATCTCATTTCTATATATGGTATTATGAAAGTTATTTGATTAACTAGGGAAAACATTGATAAATTTTTACTATTTACTCAATACGAATATTTATTGATAGGTAATATTGTTTATGAATTGAATTGATCATTAAATATAAGATGAATTCATTGTACATGCATTGATGAGTGGTCCCAGGTTATAGACAACCCCTTGATGAATCGATAGGTCTCATGAGACAAAGTAGTTTTCCAAATTAAATGGGTTTCTAGTGTATACATACCCATCGATTAAACTATCTTTTCACAAGGCTTTAGTGGGATAGATATCATGATGTTTGAGATCATGATATCCGATATTAATCATTTCCTTCATTGAGAATTTATTCATTATTATCCTTCTATATTGATATTATCTATGGATTAATTTCATGATCAAGTTATTGATTAAATGGAATGTGTTTCAATTATGTACCTTGTCGTATTTATTATGTATTATTTACTAATTTTTTTAAAGGTAAAGGGGGAAAGCCCCAATTTATTGAAAGAACGAAACTCCTTTAGAAGGGAAGAAGGAGGAACCCATTACGGAGACAGATGTAGAACATATAACAAAACAAGGCGCATGGCCATACAGAGATCCAAAAGTCAAAAGGAAACAAAGATCATAGCAGGATCAAGCCAGAATGTCTCATTTACCCCCTCCTCAAAAATGAAACAGTGAAGTCAGGCAAGATGTTGTGTCACCCCCTCTACGATGAAATGTGTCGTGCTGGAAACACATCCAAGGCAGAGCACTCCTCCAACTCACACTAAAATGTGAGAGGAGGACTGGATGATAGGTTTCAGCACACCTATATCTCTTTCGAGCCCCCCCCCCCAACGGTGCAAATGAGATACTCACTGCACCATCAACCTTATGCGTCACAACATCTTCCAGATAACGCCGTGCAAAAATCAATCAGGGTACCCATCCATCCAAAAGAACAGACGGCTGAATGATGGGTGCCAAGGCACCCATCCCTCCATTGAGGTCACCCACCCGATACAATCGACAAGACAGAACATGAAAACCAAATACGAAGAGACAAGAAACAATATCCCACCAAAACATCTGCTTCCTAGTGTCAATCAGATCCAGAAAAAGCAGTAATGAAAAATACAGATAGAAACATCAGTGCATCAACATTAGAAAGCTGCCAAGACAATTCCCGCAATATTTAAGGAAGGATATTATGAATAATATCAACGATTCAATATTTTTGTATGCTGTGTATTTTATATTTCCAATGTAATATGAGAATCATGTATGTATCTAGATCTTAAAGACTTTTAAACTAATCATTATTTTCATATGAGAAATTTTTTATATTATTCCAATGTAATAATGTTGACATAGGCTCTATTTTACTAGATTTGGGACTTCTATAGCTCAGGAAAAAGCTGTTATATAGTGGATAGGATGTAAGATCCCATATTTTTTCAGCTACATTTCTATTTAAGTTTTTGGTTAAACCTATTTTAGTTTGATTAGTCAATTAAATATTTGTAATCAAGACTTATTATCTATGTGAAATGTTGTTCTTAAGTTGTTTTGGGGTTTGGAAAATCTATACTGGAAGAGTATAAAAGCAGTTAGAGGTGGTTTGCAAGTTTGGAGAAAACGATAGCCCATCGGCTTGCCAGTGCAGTCCACCAGCTAATCGATGGGATCTGGGTAGCAAGGGTCTCTTGCAGAAGACTCTTCGACCACCTAATGGGAACCCATTGGTCATCCCATGAAAAATCATGTGAAGGCGTCAAACTGGTCTAGGATTAAAGGGGGAATAGACTTAATCCCCTCTCATGAAACCTATTTTAAAAACAATTTATCCTCTAATTAGACCCTAACTAGATATTTATAAATTGTGAAGGTTTATAAAGGCTCCAAGGTATTATCAAACATCATTACTCTTCCTCTTGATCCTTGGTTCAATATTAATGGTTATAAATCGATGATTTCTTCTTGGTTTAATGAATCCCCCTTTTTTATCATTTAATCTCCTTTTTTTATCCTTGATGTATGTCAATTCTTGTCCATAGGTGATTATTAAATTTCACATAGATCCAAAACTCAAACTTGGATTACTTATTCTCTATTTCTTGAGGTGGGTGGTCTAGAACAACTCCCAAATATCTATTTCATTTTTATAGTATGTGTAATAAGTGTTATCACATTGAAACATTGTGCGCAAGACCTAACTTAATTGGTAATCTTCTATTTTGATGGAACTGCATGCATAGACCTCCCTTGGACCCAATAGGGTCTTTTGGCCTTGAGATCGGGACTTGTGGCCACTCTAGGGGTGTGATAACCTTTGACACTAATTTGGAAATTGAATGGATATAACATAGATCCCCTTGATAATTGGAAATTGGATATTATTTCGCTTAATATTTTGAATTGTTTTAAATAGTGAAGTGTGTTGATTAACTTTACATAGAATAACTTTGATTGAATTGTATAGTTATCATAAAATTGGATATAGTATGATAACATGATGTAATATGGATAGATTGACATGAAAAAATTAAATGAGTTTATTTGACACATGTAATTAGAATTTATTACAATTATTTGAGATAATTGATAACCTTACATAATTATATAAATGGTTGATAATTGGTAATTCGGGTAAAATAACAAATATGAATTATCTTGACATGTTTTTCATGTTTCATGAATTGGATGTATTGACTTGTTTCATTTATTTTTGAATTATAAAATAGTCCTTAGCATGAGAATTTTCATAAGGTCTAATGTCCTATCAGTATTTAAGTGGCCCTGGCATGGGAATTTTCATTAGGTCCAATGATACTTTTTCCATTGGCATGGTCTTGTGCCTTGGGAACACGTAAGAAGCTCTAGCATATGAATTCTCATAGAGCCCAGTATGACACACCTACCTTTTCACTTGGTATGGTATTGCGCCATGATAACATGTAAAATGTTCTAGTATGGTAATTCACATAGAGCTTGGTATCGATGCCCAAGGGTGTGATGTTCAATTAATTGAGACGTGAATAGGTGATTCATCATGAATAGGAGAATCTTCCAATAGTATGGGTGATCTATCCTCAGTAGAATGATCTACCATGTTATAGAGACATCTAGCATCATGTCGAAGTAGGATTGGCTGACACCATGTGTCATCCCAGAGATTAAGGGTTAGCAGGTTTATTGGATGTTCTATATTAATTTATGAATTAGCCCCCATTTTATTGTATTATTCCATGCACTGTATATTCAAGATGTATTTTTTATACATCATGGGTGTCATCCTAATGGTTTGTACTCACACCCTGTTTGGGAACCGTTTGGTACCTAGGAAGATTTCATGGATAAGGGTACGGACAAAGGAAAGAGACCCTATAATTTTTTTATTTATTGTTGGATGGGATTGGAGTATGAATTCAGGACAGAGCATGGGGTTTAGGATTGGGGATTTTTTGTGGTCTTTTTTATTGAGTCTTTTTTTGCTATTTTCCTTGTATTACTTTCAACATGGAATAAAGATTGACATTCAATATGGAATAACATTGTTATTATTATTGTTTGGATTATTTTACTTTTATCCCTTATTCTACTCAAGTTTCATGGTTGATCATTTATTTTTTTCTGACTATTATTCATCTGTATCAGAGGGTATACTCTCCCCACTAAATTCCTTACACCCTAATTGCTAGTCGGTAGCCTCTCGTGTATGGGGAGGTGCACTTGAGGTATCATAGCAACTGGACCCAGTCACATGATGGGGAACCAGGTCAGGGATGTTACTCTTGGATTTTTGGGTGAGATTTGAGAAATTTTTAGTTAAAATGAGTGGATTTTGGTGTGAGGAGAAATGGGTTGGTGAATGGATCCTTCTGTAAGTGATAGAACTATCATTTTGGTGATAAGAGGTGCATTATTTAAGGAAAGTGGCTCCAATAGTGAGTAATAATGGAGAAGGGTGAGGTAAGGTCAAGCAAGGCATCAACCACACATTTAGAGATATTATTTTAACATGTTTTGGCCTTTTACCCTTAGATTGAACCCTTTTACTATTTTGAGTTTTACTAGGGTAACTAATTTTATGAGCCTTTTTTATCACTGATAAATGAACCATTTATCAAAACTAAAAATGCTAATAAAACTAAAAAATATTTTTTCCCATATTATTTGATGTATGTCACTCTTTCCCACCACCACCCCTTTATCATCACTCTCCCGCCCTTTCCCCAACTCATGCATGACGCCAACCATCCCTTTATCTCTAATATCTATATTTCATGCATGTATTTTATGATATTTTAATATATTGATTTCTATATTTAATTTATTATTCTTTACAAATTATGGAAAATTTTACTTGTTTTGTGTTTTATGGTAGGATACAATGGATATTCAGAAAATAATCAAAAAGATATGAAGTTAGGAGTTAAATACACTACAAACCGTGAGAGACACTAAATTTTTTATGGTTGATCAATCTATAGAACTAGAAAAATACCATTTACATATCATGTATTACATTACACAAAAAAAATTAGAGAATCCACTACCATTCAGGACAATTCATGAATTCATTACATGTTGTGAAAAGAAATTACACATCGTGTACACTATACACTATGTTAATGCTTGAGATGGAGATAGATACAAAAATCTACTGCCGGTGTAGATAACATGTTGTGTAAATTTACACATCATTATAGTTTTAGGAAAATAATAAAACTAGAGATATGTGAGATCATATTTATGGATGAGGGTTTGTCCAAAACATTTATAAAACCATGCCTCGGCCGTGCAGTAGGGGGTTTGGGAGGGATCCTCGATGAGGGACGGTTGTCGAAGATGCACACCACCACAGATCCCTACTTCACTGTTATTCTATAGTTTTTCTTTATTCTGTTTCTACACCCCATCATAGCTATCGTGAGGGGGTTATATCGTTGTGTTGTGGCATGTGTAATGAATGGTGATTGAATGTATAAGGTATTTTTTTTATTTTAATTAATGTTGGGATTTCATATTGGTTCTTCAATTCTATCTCTTTCTTGATCCTTTTTTTCATGACCATTATGAGAAGTGTTAGGAAAAGTGTTTAATTTATTTATTTATTTAAAAATGACCATTTTCTGAGTTAATTAAATGCATTTGTTTAATGTGAGGTCTAGGTTTTATACTTCTTCCATGACCATTGGTTTTGTCCCTACCTTTGTTTAAATAAGGATTCTGGTTGCCCATTCTTTATGATACGAAGTACCTAACCATGAGAAAGGGAGAGTTTGGGATGGAGGGTGTGTATGTGACCATTGGAAACACTAAAACCTAATTATGATGATTGTGTGATTGTTAATTTATTATTTTATACTTTTTCATCTCATGAACCTAGATTCATTTCTTCCTAATACCCATTTTCTATTTTTTTCTCCCACTTTCTACACTAATCAAATTCTCAATAGTTTATATTCAATTTCTACATTAGGTTTATTTTATTAAATTAATATTTTTTCCAACCCTATATTTTTGGGATTTACCTCATACTTTCAATTCCTATACTACCCTATAGTTTAGTGGTTTTTTGTTTTTTTTATAAATTTATAAATTTAGTAATCTTGCGGGAAATAATGACGACCATGAGGCTTTCAATTTTTTTGTACTATTATCAGGGATATGAGTAGTAAATTTATTGATTGAATAATTTAGACAAACTCTTCTCTAATATTTTATGTTTCCTAATTTTAGAATAGTAATTTCATTTATTTACTTTTTATTACATTTTACCACACTCGATATTTTTGGTTATGATGGCAGGGCTACATAGAAAAATGACTACCAAGGATAGGTTCACCTTCCAAATGGAAGATATATAATAGCTAATCAATGAAGTTAGAACAATAAAAAATAAATCCAATGAGTTCCATCAACCATACCCAAGTGTTGAATACACAACACCCCATAGCCTCATTCCATAATTCAAAGAGGCACATCATGAGAAAAGAATCATGAATAATGAAGTGGTGATAAGTACCACTTCTTAATATGACCTTGATCCTTACCAAGATTCCCTTTACTTTTTAGGTTCAGAGGAAAAAGGAGACCTTGCTTTAGAACTTGAGTGGGTCGAATCACAATTCGGCAAATAGTATCAAGATGAAGAAAAAGACAAAAAAAACAAGAAGATTCCTCATCTTATGAGATGCTACAAATGTTTCTTGCAAAACTAAGACTATAGAAAAAGAAAATGAAGAAGAATAGGGTGAGGAAATTAAGGGTTCTACATTTATCACAGATATTTTAGAACATTTAAGTGAGCCATAAGAAGAAGATAAGGAACCAGCTACACCTTACATTGACTATGCGGATGAACAAAAAGAAGCGTCAACAAAAGAAGAAATTGAGGAGTTGGTTGTGGAATCTGAAAATATCATTAAAGAAATTCAACACACCCATCCAATCATTGGAAAAGAATATTTTTACCAATTTTGGACTAATGCTGAAATCTTGTTAGTAATACTCATACTATCCAGACTAGGGTCACCACCTCCAAGTTCCAGGACAATTTCAACGAGGAGAAGCCAAGCTATACTAGGAGGATGTTAAAGTAGGTATTGGTTGAAAACAAGATGTTAAGGTCTATACCACACCATAATTAGCTAACCTAGATATAGTTGAGCTAAACAACTGAAAAAAAAAATCAACTTCAGGGAGGCAACCTGGTTTTTATTTCTTTATAAGAATTTGGATTTATTACTTTCTTAAAATTTAATATATTGAATTAGGATTTAATTTGAATTCCTGTTATTTTTTTATCATATTTAAAGGACCTATACTTACACTTGATTTTTATTTTTTCAAGACTATCAAGACCCAAGCTAGTAGAAAGCATTATGAAACACAGGAAGAGGTTTTAAGATAATTACACATCATGAGAGAAGTACACGTCATGAATCTGGTGAAGGAAGAACCTATTCAACCATGTTTGAAGCACCTTACATAGGGAGTAAGTGGTTAAAAATATAATTTTTATACTATATTCCTCCACATTTAATTAGAGAATTTAATTTCCAATTGCATGCCCCAAATTTGATTCATACTTTAATCAACTAAACTAAGAGACATAAATTTCTTAGGATAAATACCATGCCATAAATTTAAATTTATTTTTCAATAAATTTTAATTAGAAACATGGGAAAAAGAATTAGTAGGGATAATAATATGGGTTATGATTTAAAAATCATGATTCGAGGAGCATGTTAATCAATATAAATGAATTTTTTCTGAGATTTGAACATACTTTAAATTTCTGATATTAAAATTAATTGATTTAATTATTCATATGAATTTCCATGAGAAACACTCCCAACCATTCATCTCAATCACAAGACATACACTGAGCCAATATTTTACATTATTTCTTTAGTATATTTCTTGATAAACTCGGGCATGATTTCTTTTATAACTTTCTATACATATCATCAAATTTATGACTGAAAAAAATCAATATGATTGAGGCATATTTTTTTATCCCTTATCCTGAGACCCACCTTACATTAATCCATTTTAAATCCCATAGAATCCACAAACAACCTTGATAGAAAATATTCATGTTACAATCCCATCTTATCCTTTCCTACCTTGCTGAAAATATTTTTCATGATTATCAAAAATAAGGGTCAGGGATATGGCGACTGGTGGGAGGGATGAATATTTTGTGATGAATAAGTGTGGGGTAAATTTCATGAGATTTAGGGAAGGCACATTCATTATATTTATTACACACCCTCTTGAAAAAAAAATGTAGAATAAAATAAAAGAAAAAAATGGTTTTGTCAAGGATAATTCAAAAATCAGTATTGTTTGATCAATGATATTATTATAACTATTACAAATAGTTTCATGAGGAGATCATTTGGGATTGTGTGGCAGATGTGAGAATTTTTGTCATGACCCGTCCCCCAGGGACCGTGTCGTGACTACCCCAAGCCCACCTTCCATAAGTCAGGGGCTAGCGACTAGCACCGAAAGACATATCCCCTAAAATCGAGAAGGTGTTGCCTTTATATCCTATAAACACGTGCAACCAAGCACACAGCAAGATATGAACACAAGTAAACTATATAGAAAAAAGAGTGTTGAAAGTAAGAGGGGCCGGAATACAAGCCCAACAGTAAAGGTACAAGTAAAACTCAAATACAATACAACTGAAGAAAGAGAAAGACAGCTACTGGGTCGTCCTCCGATGTTCCTACCTGAAGGGTAGGTACAGATCGCCTCCTTAGCACTCCATGTCCGCTCGTCTCCTCTACGTACCGACACGCCGTATGGTCCACCTCTGGGCACCGTCCAGTTCTGGTACCCTCGTCCTCAATCAGTGTTGTTCGTCGTCTGCACCAAACAAAACAAGGTGTAGGCATAGCCCATGCAGGGGTGAGTATAACGATACTCAGTAGGGACCCCGAGACCCTCAAGGTCTCACAAAATCAAAAAAGGATAAACCACATAACATGAAATCAACTGACAACCCTACTTTGGTATATGCCCATACATATACCTAAGTTATCAAGTATTCACATCTCAATCATGAGGAAACATAGAGTCCAACTCAAAAGCCCAAGCTCAACTATTCCATGAAGGAAGGAGTACCACGAAGGTAAGTATCACACAAGTATGCCACACAGAATAATACCACCAAGGTATTATCGCAAAGGAAAGTACCACATAGGTATAGACTCAGCTCACACCAGATTTATCTTCGGTACAGTAGTAAATATGATTAGATGTAACTACTGAATCATCTTACTCTGTTAAGAGGTAGACCCATGAAAGATCCTAAATTTCAGACCCACACAGGATCCTAGTACATCATCAGACCCACACAGGATCCTAGTACATCGTTAGTACATCGTCAAACCCACACAAGATCCTAGTACATCTTTAGTACAACATCAGACCCACACAGTATCCTAGTACATCATCAGACCCACACAGGTTCCTAGTACATCGTCAGTACTTCATCAAACCCACACAGGATCCTAGTACATCATTAGTACGTCGTCAGACCCACACAGGATCCTAGTATATCGTCAGTACGTCGTCAAACCCACACAGGATCCTAGTACATCGTCAGTACGTCGTCAGACCCACACAGGATCCTATTACATCATCAGTACGTCGTAAGATCCACATAGGATCCTAGTACATCGTCAGTACATCGTCAGACCCACACAGGATCCCAGTACATCGTCAGAACGTCGTCAGACCCACACAGGATCCTAGTACATCGTTACAGCCAGCTACAGGGTTCCCGCACTAAGCTTTCTTGTCTTCGGGAGGATCCACTCCTAAAGACACTGGTCGATACTCCAACTTCCATGAATTCCCACTAAGAAGTATCCCAAAGTACTGCCACGTCATAGGGGTCTCAACACAATAGCTGATGCATCAATCAGACGCTCTATCTGTAAGTTATTAGCTTTTTAGTCCCAAGGGCCCGGTTGGATTCGTGCTCAATCCAACCCGACTGTACCCCAACTTTATCCAAATATTATTTGGGGTATACGAAGAGGACTGTCACGCTTCATGGTTTCCAGTGCCGCAGACTGTTCGTCAAACGGACGCATAGTACCAAAGTTATGGCTGAATGTATGGAATGGGACGAAACTGGTCCAGGTCTGGTCAGACCCAGTAGGACTGACCCGGTCCGGCCTTTGTTGGGCGGCCCGTCGGTGCGGCGGGGCGGGGAGGGGGCTTTGGGGCGGCGCGGGGGCGGCGCGGGGGCCGAGGGGAGGCGCGGGGGCCGTGGGGCGGTGCGGGGGCGGTGGGGCGGCGCGGGGGCTGCAGGGCGGAGCGCGGCCGCGCGGCGGCGTGGGGGCCATGGGGCAGCGCGCCGGCGCGGGGCGGCACGGGTCGGCACGCAGGTGCGGGGCGGTGCGCGGGCGCGGGCGCGGGTTGGTGCAACGCGCGGTCCGCAAGGCGGCGTGGGGGCGCAAGGCGTCGTGCGGGCCGTGGGGCGGCACAGGGGCCAAAGGGCGGCACGGGGGTCACGGGGTGGCGCGGGGGCCTCAGGTAGGCATGAGGCCATGGTGCGACGGTCCGCCACGGCTAGCCGGATGACCAGTCGTCCTCTCCGTATGGCGCAGTCACGCGTCGCGCCTTCGCTGATGGCCGGCTCGGGCATCTGTCCTCCCTTCGATGCCGCCGCACAAGTCGTGGTTTTCTTCTCTCGGGCGGTGTGGTTGCGCCAACGCCTTCATCACGGCCGGTCGTGGTGCCAACCTCTGTTCTCATGCCCCACTGGTATTGGTTTCCATCCTCCTCCATCGTGAAGAACACAATAATTATTCACAAGAATTTTGGAAAGTTTGGGCCATGTTTGTTTGGCCCACACTCTCTGCTTTAGAACGATAGCAAGTGGCTATAATTTCTTCTTGATTTACAAAGGATTGTCAAGAACGGGTAAGGGGGGAAATTAAAACAACCACCCTACCTAGAAGGTTCGTTGATGTTGGCACGAGAAATAATTCTAAGATGTCGACGCTCGTCGCGCCCGCCACACGCCTCTGATCCCAGGCTCGTTCATCGGTTCATCGGATAATTGTTCTTCGATGGAGGTTTTTCTTCATTGGAGAGAAGTTCTCCATTCTATCCCCTTCTACTTCTCCAACAAAATCCTCCAAAAGGAAAGACGTGCCAATATAATTTAAATCGGGTAGATTAATTATGTTGTCACATTGGCATAATTAATTGCCTCAATTAATTAACTCAATTAAATGAAAAGTTTTGGCATAATTAAAGTTGGAGGGAGTTCATGGGTTAACTCTTAATTAATGAGGGAGTTCAAGGGGTTTCTCCCATTAATAGGGTTTGGGTGGTCCCCACTACTAGAAATTCCAAATGGGAGTTTTAGGATCAGTGGTCCCCACCTCCATAACATACAAGTGGGAGGTTTCAACAAATAAAAATGTTAAAAAAATTATTTTATTTTATTCTTTCATAAAAAACACAAAAACTAACTTTCACCCTCGACCAACTTTCATCGAGGTGAAAGTCTCCTTAAGTGAATACCGGCGCTGTGAGTTTAATGGTGACCTCAGATTTCAATTTCGAGCACCAGTTCAAAAGTTACAAAAACCCACTCGCACGTTTACTGAACGTACCCAGAAAAAAGCTCAGAAATTCATTCCAGGCACACCGGGCCTCAGAATCACGCGCCGTTAATTTTTGCGGACTCGTAAATTTCCCATATAAATAAAACAAATTACATGGAAATTCCAGGTCTTTACATTCTCCCCACCTCAGGCCTTTGCATCCCCGAAAGCCACAACACAAAACTAGGAAAACAAGTAGGGGTACGGAGCACGTATCTAAGCCTCTCGCTCCCATGTTCTCTCCTGGATGTTCCTGTGCTGCCAGTGAATGTGCACCAGAGGTATCGACTGCCCATGAAGGACCCGCTCCTATCGATCCTCAGTCTCCACTAGAACCTCAGTAAACGTCGCCCCATCATCGACGTCCATCTCGCCATGGTCGATGATGTGAAAAGGGCCGTGCACGTATCTCCTCAACTAGGAAACGTGGAAGACGTAGTTCACCCGGTGAAATTGAGGGGGAAGTGTTAAGCGGTAAGCCACCTCGATAACTCTGATGAGGGCTTGGAAGGGTCCAATGAACCTTGGAGATAACTTGTCGCCTAGACCAAATCTTTGTAAACCTCATCGGGGTGAGACCCATAGAAAGACGTGGTCGCCATCCTCGAACTCCAGAGGTATCCATCTCCTGTCAACATAAGACTTCGGTCTGCTCTGTGCAGTCTCCATCCACTTCCATATGGTCTGCACTTTCTCTGTGGTAGCCCATACCATCTCTGGTCCCATGAGTACAGACTCCCCAAGGTCAGTCCAGCACAAAGGTGATGCGCAAGGTCGTCCGTACAATTCCTCAAAAGGTGTAATCCCAATGGTGGAGTGATAGCTGTTGTTGTACGCAAAATCCACCAAGAGAAATTGATCCTCCCAGCTGTGACCGAAGTCGAGGATGCAAGCACACAACATGTCCTCGAGGGTGTGAATGGTCCACTCAGTCAGGCCATCCGTCTGAGGATGGAATGTGGTGCTCAAATGAAGTTGCGTCCCGAAAGCCTCTTGCAACCCCTTCCATAGTTGGGAAGTAAAACATGCATCATGATCGGAGACAATCGACGAGGGTACTCCATGTAGCCACACAATCTCTTGCACATAGAGGCGTCCCAAACTCTCTACTGAACCCTGCTCTCTGATTGGTAGGAAGTGGGTTGACATGGTGAGTCAGTCGACGATCACTCAGATAGAATCATGACCTCTGGATGTACGTGTAAGTCCTTTCACAAAGTCCATGGATATCCCATCCCACTTCCACTTTGTGACCTCTAAAGGTTGAACCAAGCCTGCTGGTACCTGATGCTCCGCCTTCACTTGCTGAAAAGTGAGGCACCGAGAGACAAACTCTGCTACTGCTTTCTTCATTTATGGCCACCAATGTTGTCATCGAAGATCCGGATACATCTTCACCACTCCTGGATGTACCTCTAGTGGGGAAGTGTGGAACTCCCTCAACACTTCCTCCTGAAGTGACACCGGTACCATGGTACATCCTTTGAAAAGGATGATGTGTTCCCCACCTAAAAAAATCCATCAGGTGCGTGTCCTGTGGATATCTAAGCACGTTGAGCCTCATAGTCAGTGTCCCCACACTGTGCCTCCCTGACTCGCTGAAGAAGTGGGGGAGTGACTGTAAGAGACATAAGAAAAGCTGCTCCATCACAATCCACAAAGGATATCTGCAAATCGTCTAGCTACTCTGTCACCTCACCTAGCAACTGTATACCAGATCTCTAGCTAAGTGAATCTGCTACAATGTTCCCCTTCCCAGGTGTATAGACTATCTCAAAGTCATAGTCCTATAAGGACTCAAGCCAACTCTGCTATCATAGGTTCAGGTCCTTCTGAGAGAAGATATACCTGAGACTCTTTTGATCTGAGTAGACAGTAAAATGCTTGCCCATCAAGTAATGTTGCAACATCTTCAAGGCGAAGACCACTACTGCTAACTCCATGTCATGGGTAACATAGTTCTTCTCATTTTGTCTCAGTTGTCGAGAACCATATGCGATCACTACTCGCTCCTGCATCAGGACACATTTGAGCTCAGTCCCTGATTCGTTGTAGTAGACTACGTACCCTACACCCTCCTATGGTAGCCTCAAGATGGGGGCACTCGTCAGTCTCTACCTCAACTCCTGGAAACTCTTCTGGCATCTCTCCAACCACACTAAGGGTTGACCCTTCTTCATCAATGCAGATAGAGGTGCTGCAACTCTGGATAAATATAGCACAAATATCTGGTAGTATCCGGCCAAACCGAGGAAACTTTGTACCTCCGTCACACTCCTGGGTGGCTCCCAAGAAAGTATCACCTTAATATTTGATGGATCTACTACAACTCTAGCCTCTAAGATGACATATCCTAGAAATTGAACCTCTTGGATCTAGAACTGGCACTTCAAGAGCTTACCATAAATTTGGTGCTCTCGTATTGTGTTCAGTACTACCTACAAATGATAGGCATGCTCCTCCATAGTAGTCGAGTAGATAAGAATGTCATCAATGAATACCACCACAAAGTGATCAAGATATGGCTGAAAGATCTTGTTCATGAGTCCCATGAACACTGCTATAGTGTTGGTGATGTCGAACGGCATAACCAAGAACTCATAATGGCCATACCGACATCTGAAAGTCGTCTTCTACACATCTTCATCTTACACTCTGAGCTGGTGATATCATAATCTGAGTTATATCTTCGGGAACCACCGTGATCCCTTCAGCTAATCAAAGAGGTCGTCAATCCTTGGAAGTGGGTACTTTTTCTTCACGGTCACCTGGTTTAGGCGCCGATAGTCAACACAAAGTATCAAGCTCCCATCTGCCTTCTTGGCGAATAAAATCAGGGCTGCCCAAGGAGAAACACTGGGCCAGATAAATCCCTTCCCCTGCAAGTCCTCTAATTGTACCCTCAGCTCACGAAGCTCCGTGGGAGCTATCCGATACGCTGGTGTAGATATAGGTGTTTTTATGGGGTATAATTCAATGTAAAAGTCCACCTCTCTGTGAGGAGGTAGACCCGAAACATCATCAAGGAAGACATCCACATACTGGTCCATCACTACAGGATAACTCAGACTCTCCACATCAACTGCTCCGAGGGTAAGGCTAGCCAAATGATGTGTAATCGGTTTCGCCCTCCTCCAGGTAAGTCCATCATGTGCTGTAAAGGCTCCCTTCTCGCTGGTGAAGGTAAAAATGGTCCCATCAATGCAGACACACCACACTTTTCACCTAATACAGTCAATCTGAGCATGGACTATAGATAACCATTCCATACCCAAGATGATGTTGTAAGGCCTTGACACCGCTACTAGGAGATCCCAGTCGAAGCTCTCGCCTCCTATAGTAAGCTCGCACTACCGGCACCAGTGTGTAATCATCGAATCCACTCCCATAGGAGTCTCTAGCCGTAAGGATCAAGCCAAATGCTCTGTCAGAATCTCCGAGCTCCGAACGAGGGTAGTGGAAATAAAATAATGATGGGAACCCGTGTCTATAAATACTGCAGCTAAGGTGGAGTAGACACAGATCGTACCTAGTATCATCTCTAGAGTGCCATGGCCATAGGCCTTAGCTTCCTAGAGCTGAGCTCACCCCTATCCACTTAATCCATGTGGTTGGGGTGGACCACCTGGTGGTAGTGGCGGTAACATCTAGAATCGTCGCCCACTACTAGCTGCACAGCCAGCTCTTATGCCATGTCCGCCTTCTCCCTACGGGCCTCCTAGGTTGAACCACTGTCTCTGTCTATAGAAGACTTGTAGCAAGGATCACCATGAGATCAGCCAGTGTACCTACTAGTCGAAATACTCTCACCATGGTCTCCAGCCAATCCTCAGCCGCCTTTGGGTCTGTCTCTCCCCTGAACCTAGGTGGCCTCTGGCGCTGGAACTCATGCAACATGCTCAATCGGTGTGCACCCTCTACTGTTGGGGCTGGTGGAATTGGTGGCACAATGGGTAATGGTACCGCTGGTGCCTCTGCTGGTGCCTCTACTTGAAGAGGGCCATGTACTGAGGCCTCGTCGTTCGTTGGGCTATCAATGTGTAATATATCTGGAACCCTGTCTGGCTATCTGTGTGGAGGCATCCTAAAAATAAATTGGTTCGCCATGGTCAATAAGTTATACCTGGTGAGCTGACTCAAATATTTCACGAAGAAGACTCTTGAAAAAATACACGCAATTAGTGTTTTCGTGCACTGAGTCGGAAATCAGATGTCATGGGCATGGTGTATGGATACATCAGTCATCACACCAACACTGGATTCGCTAAACTGATAACCACACTCACTACACTTATCCCTATTTCCATTAAAAATATCAGAGTCTAGTGTTATACGATAGAACCGACTCCTCTGATACCAATTTTTCATGACTCGTCCCCCGGGGCCCATGTCGTGACTACCCCAAGCCCGCATTCCATAGGCCAGGGGCTGGAGACTAGCACTGAAAGGAGTATCCCCTAAAACCGAGAAGGCATTGCCTTTATATCCTGTAAACACACGCAACCAAGCACACAGAAAGATATGAACACAAGTAAACTATATAGAAAAAATAGTGTTGAAAGTAAGAGGGGCTCGAATATAAGCCCAATAGTAAAGGTACAAGTAAAACTCAAATACAATACAACTGAAGAAAGAGAAAGACAAATATTGGGTTGTCCTCTAAGGTTCCTACCTGAAGGGTAGGTACAGATCGCCTCCTGAATACTCCATGTCTTCTCGTCTCCTCTACGTACCGACACGTTGTATGGTCCACCTCCAGGCATTGTCCATTCCTGGTACCCACATCCTCAGTCAGCTATGTCTGTCATCTTCACCAAACACAATAAGGTGCGGGCATAGCCCATGAAGCGGTGAGTATAATGATACTCAATAGGGACTCTGAGACCCTCAAGGTCTCACAAAATCCACAAAGGATAAACCACATGGCATGGAATCAACTGACAACCCTACTTAGGTATATGCCCATACATAGACCTTAGTTATAAAGTATTCCCATCTCAATCATGAGGAAACACAGAGTCCAACTCAAAATTCAAAGCTCAACTGTTCCGAAAAGGAAGGAGTACCACTAAGGTAAGTACCACACAAGTATTCCACACATAAGAATACCACCAAGGTATTACCACAAAGGAAATTACCACACAAGTACGGACTCAGCTCACACCAGGTTTATATTAGGTGCAGTAGTAAAGATGATTATATGTAACTATTGAATTATCTTACTCTGTTAAGAGGCAGACCTACAAAGGATCTTAAATTGAAGAAGCACATAGGATCCTAGTACAATGTCAGACCCACACAGGATCCTAGTACATCATCAGATCCACACAGGATCCTAGTACATCGTCAGTACATCGTCAGACCCACACAAGATCTTAGTACATCTTCAGACCCACACAGTATCCTAGTACATCGTCAGTACGTCGTCAGAACCACACATGATCCTAGTACATCGTCAGTACATCACCAGACCCACAAAGTATCCTAGTACATCGTCATTACATCTTCATACCCACACAGTATCCTAGTAAATCATTAGTATGTCGTCAGACCCACACAGGATCCTAGTACATCGTCAGTACGTCGTCAGACCCACACAAGATCCTAGTACGTCGTCAGTACGTCGTCAGACCCACACAGGATCCTAGTACATCGTCAGTACCTCGCCAGACCCACACAGGATCCTAGTACATCTTCATTACATCGTCACACCCACACAGGATCCTTGTACATCTTCAATACGTCGTAAGACCCACACAGGATCCTAGTACATCGTCACAGCCAGCTACAGGGTTCCCGCACTAAGCTTGCTTGTCTCCGAAAGGATCCTCTCCTCAAGCCATTGGTCGATACTCCAACTTCCAATAAGTCCCATGAAGAAGTTTCCCAAAGTACTTCCACATCATAGGGGTCTCAATGCAAGAGACGGTGCATAAATTGGACGCTCGGTCTGTAAGTTATTAGCATTTTAGTCCCGAGGGCCTGGTTGGATTCGTGCTCGATCCAACCTAACTGTAACCTAGCCTTATCCAAATATGAATTGGGGTATACCAAACAGACCATCACGCTCTAAGGTTTCTGGCGCCACAGACGGTTCATCAAACGGACGTCTAGTGCCAAAGTTACAGCTGAATGTATGGAATGGGTCGAAACTGGTCCGGGTCCGGTCTGACCCGGTCAGACCGACCCCGCCTGGGGTGACCCGGCCTGCTGGGTCCGGCCCGGCCCATGGTGCGACCCGGCCCTCGGTGTAGGGTGGCCCTGAGGCGACGGGGTGGCCGTGGTGTGGGGGCCGCGGGGTGGGGTGGCGTGGGGGCTGTGGGGCGGCGCGGGGTAGTGGTTTACCACGGCTGGCCGGAAGGCCAGCTGTCCTCTCTGCGCGGCGCGGTCGCGCGCCACGCCTTTGCTGGCTCGTGTGGTCATCCTCCCTTCACCGCCGCAAGCTGTGGTTCTCTTCCGTCGGGCAGCGTGTTTGCGATGACGCCTTCATCATGGTCGGTCGTGGTGTCGGTCGTCGTTCTCGTGCCCCATCGGTGTTGGTTTCCATCCTCCTCCATCGCAAAAAACATAATAATTAATCGTAATAATTGTGGAGAGGTCGGGCCATGTTTTTTTGGCCCACACTCTCCAAGTTATAACGATCACAAGCGGCTATAATTTCTTCTGGATTTATGAAGGATTTTCTGGAACGAGTAAGTGGGGGAATTCAAACAACCACCCTACCTCGAAGGTTCATTGATGTTGGTGTGAGAAATAATTTGAAGATGTTTACGTTCGTCATGCCCTCCATATGCCTCTGATCCCAGTCACATTTGTCGGTTCATTGGATAATCATTCTTCGATGGAGGTTGTTCTTCGTTGGAGAGAAGTTCTCCAATCTCTCCCCTTCTCCTTCTCCAACCAAATCCTCCCAAAGGAAGGAGGTTCCAATATAATTTAAATTGGGTAGATTAGTTATGTTGGCATGTTGGCATAATTAATTGGCTCAATTAATTGACTCAATTAAATGAAAAGTGTTGGAATAATTAAAGTTGGAGGGATTCCATGGGTTAACTCTTCATTAATGAGGGAGTTCAAGGGGTTTCTCCCATTAAGAAGGTTCGGGTGGTCCCCACCACTAGAAATTCAAAATGGGGGTTTTAGGATCGGTGTTCCCCACCTCTATAACATACATGTGGGAGGTTTCAACAAATAAAAATTTTAAAAAATTTTATTTTATTTTATTCTTTCACAAAAATAACAAAAACTAACTTTCACCCTCAACCAACTGTCGTTGAGGTGAAAGTCTACTTAAGTGAATACTGGCACTGCGAGTTTAACGGTGTCCTCGCATTTCAATTTTGAGCATCGGTTCAAAAGTTACAAAAACCCGCTCGCACGTTTACTAAACGTACACGAAAAAAAAGTTCCGAAATTCATTCCGGACACACAGGGCCTCAGAATCACGTGCCGTCAATTTCCATAGACTCATAAAATATCCATATAAATAAAAAAAAATTACATGGAAATTCTGGGTCTTTATAATTTTCCCTAGCACAAACTTTTGAAAAATATAATAAATAATAATAATAATAAAATTGGGTGTTTCATTTTTTATATTTTATCTCTTTATGAGCCTTCTCTAAGATACTAGGGGAAGAGGAGACTTTCATTAAGTTTTTTTTATTATCATGAAAATTAATTTAGGGACAAAAATATTTTTTGAGCCTTACTTGATTTACATCATTTACCTACTTTCCCTAAGCCTCAGAGTCGTTTGATCCTAAATGGTGAATCCCTCATGATTATTTGTGATTTTTTATTTACGTAGTGGAGATTCTAGATTCCATGCAAGCCTATTAGTGACATGTTATTGAGGTATGTGCATCACTCTATTAATTCATACCTTGATAATGAACGGAAAAGAAATTAATGTGAGGTAAATTAAAAATGGAATGCATATTAATAATAAATTTAAAAATGAAAATGGATGAATGAAAAGGCCTGGCTATTTCATAAGAGAAAAATTAAAATACATGGTTGATTTTTATTATTTAAAAAAAGTGGCATTGATAAATTTTCTACTTATGATGCTCGAACATTTAATCTTCCATTTGATTAATTACTTTTTTTGAAATTGAATTTAAACTATGGAAAGGTGAGAATCCTTTATAGTATGTTGAGATGTCATCCTTGGGGAAAAGTATAAATTCAAGTGTGGGGGCATTTTATATCTTTATTTCATACATGTATTTTATGATATTTTAATATATTTATTTATGTATTTAATTTATAATTCTTTCCAACTGATGAAAAATTTTATTGGTTTTATGTTTTATGGAAGGATACAATGGATCTTTGGGAAAATGAGAAAAATGAGATGAATCTAGGAGCTAAAATACACTTCGCGCCACAAGCGACACCGGATTTTTGAATGTGGGGAAAGTTGGAGAACTGGAAAAAGACCCTTTACATGTTTTGTATTTCATAACACTACATGAAATTATGGATAATACACTGGTGCTCAAGACAGGTCATCATATCATTACACCTTATGAAAATAAATTAAACATCATGTACACTATACACGATGTGAAAGTTTGAGATGGAGATAGATGCGATTTTTTTTTTGCTAACATGGATTACATGTTGTGTAAATATACACATCATGATAGTTTTGGGAAACAAAAAATCAAGATATGTGAGATCTACTTTACAGTCAATAGTTTGACTAAACCCCTTATAAAACCATGCCTCAGTCATGCAGTAGGGGTGTCTGGGAGGGATCCTCGATGAGGGATGACTATCGGAGACGCACACCAGCATGGAGCCCTACTTTTCCACTATTTTATAGTTTTTCTTTAATCTTTTTCTAAACCCTCTTAAGGATAGCATATGGGGGTGGTTTATTTTTTTCATTGTATGCATGATGAATAGGGATTGAATGTATAAGGTATTTTATTTTTGATTGAAATTTATATTGATATTTCATATTGTTTCTTCAATTATATCTTTGTCTTGATCCTTTTTGCAAGACCATTATGAGATGGGTTAGGAAAAGGGTTTAATTTATTTATTTCTTTGAGTGTGAGCATTTCCTGATTTGATTAAATGTAGTTGTTTAATGTAAGGTCTGGGGTTTAGAATTCCATCATGACCATTGGGTTTGTCTCTATCTTATGTTTAAATAAAGTTTCTGGTTACCCATTATTTACAATCTAAATTACCTGGCCATGAGAAAATGAGGGTTTCAGAATGAGGGAGTGTTCCATGACCATTGGACTCACTAGAACCTGATTTTGATGACTTTGTGATTGTTAATTGATTATTTCATACCTTTCCATCTCATGAACCTGGATTCATTGATGCCCAATACCCATTTTTTATTTTCTTCCCACATTTTATCCTCTAATAAAATAATCAATAGTTTTGATTTAATTTCAAAAAATTATAAATGTTTTAGGTTTATTTTATTAAATTAATATTTTCTCCAACCCTGTCTTTGTGGGTTCGACCTAGGACTTTCAATTCCTATACTACCCTCTAGTTTAGTGGTTTTTTTGTTTCATGTTATAAATTTCTAAATTTGGTAACCCTGTAAGAATTAACACTTCCCATGGGGTTATCAATCATCACCCCCCCCCCACTTAGTCACATGTGCACTTATTCCTATAAGGATTTAAATTTGGGACCTTCATGTGCAAATTGAATTCCCAAACCATTGTTCCATCTTCTTATTTATATATATGTTTGTTAATATGGAAACATACACACATAAATTTATATATAAACATTGTATATACTTTTTTATAGGTATATACATATTAATATATTTTTATAAAGTAAATAAAATGGATAAATTTTTATTTTAAATAAAAGGGGTGATTATTTTTTATTTACAAATGGTTTATATATTTAAATATATATTTTATATGTAAATATGATTAAATATTTATTTATATAATTAAATTTTCATATGTAAATATATACAAATATGTATATATGTGTGTGTGTATTTAATTATAAATAATACTAAAAAGAAGAAAATAATAAAATTTTATCACCATAATATCTATATGAAAGTAAGATCTGGGAATAAATTCAGTCTCCATCAAAAAAAATAAAAAAAACTCTTAAACAAAGCTAAAATACCCTAGAATATTCAAAAATTTGGGTATCCCAAATAAAAACTCAGTTTTAGAGGCCTTTTAATCATTTTTAACCAAAAAAATAGGGTATAGGGTCCTTTTAGGACAAAATGACATAGATCTTTTCAGAAGTTTTGATTTAACATCTTGTGGATCCCAAATGGACACTTGGATAAAAATTTATGGTTGTTTGAAGTTCAAGATTTGTTTTCAACTTTTCATATGGTATTAATTAATTTATTAATTTTTTCTATCATGATATCATTGTTAAATGTCTATTACTTGATACTAATTAGAAAATTATTAATTAATATTATTTTTTAATTATTTTATAATCCATTTTCACTAAATATGTTATATATTAAGTGTAAATACATATTTAGTATTATATAGATCATATTTAAGAAGATATTATATATATACACTACTACAAATTTTGGTATAATCAACACTAACCTTTATCAACATTAAAAAAATCATTGATAAATGGCACATTTATTGGTCCTAAAAAAGAGGTAATAAAAGCGCTCCTTTTTCTGTGCTTTTTTTTGTGCTGATAAAGGGCGTCTTTGTCAGCACTCTTTGTTATCACTCATAAATGGTGGCCTTTATTAGTGCTATTTTAGCGCAAATAAAAGGTAAATTTTATTTAAAAAAATACATATCATTAAAAATTATATATTGATATATAAATATAATATATTTTATTAAATATGATTTATATAAGACTAAATATTCATTTACACTTAATATATAAGATATTTAGTGAAAATAGCGTAAAAAATAATTTGAAATTAATACTAATTAACAATTTTTTAATTATTATTGAGTAATAGTTATTTAATAACAATTGGGTGACATAAAATTCAATAAATTAATGGACGATTCAAGATAATTTGAAAACATGACTAGAACTTCAAACGGACAAAACATTTGATCTGGATGTATGTTTGGTCTCTGCCTCATATTAAATCAAAGCTTTCATAAATATCTACAATATATTAACTTAGGAAAGTCTCAATCAGTTCTTTTTTAATGTTAAAAAAGGTCTTGAAGGCCTTTAAAATTGATTTTTTTTATTAAGGTTCCAATTTTTTTAACATTCAATGGAATTTCATCATTGTTTAAGGGGTCTTCTTGTCTCTTTTTATTTGTGAGTGAATTAATTACTATGGATTACTTTCATGTGGATATTATGGTGTTCAAATGTTTTTATTTTTTATATTGTATTGCTATTTATAATTAAATATATACATATTTTTATATATTTTCATATAATAAATCAATTTTACAGATAAATATTTAAACATTTTTACATAAAAATATATTTTTAAATATATAAACCATATGTAAATAAATATTTATTATTTATTTTAATTAAAATAAAAAATTATCCATTTTATTTACCTTATAAAAATGCATGAATATATTTATAAATACCTATACTAAGTAATGTTTATATAAAAATTTGTATGTGTGTGTGTCAATAAATAAATATATATTTATGTGTATATTCTAATATATGTAGATAAATACATATATGTAAATATTTGTGTGTGTGTGTGAAATGTAAATTTGTATGTGTTTGTGTGTAAATATATGCATATATGCGTGTGTCAATGTTGTGTAGTTATATCATATATAAACGTACTTTTATAAACATATCATTATTTGTAAATGTAGTATATAAACATATTTACAATAAATATTTATAAATACATTATAAAAAAAATTATATCTAAATATAAAATTATATGTAAATGTGTATAGATATATACATATATATATATATAGACATAGAAATCAAGGTAGTCAAACTTGAGAGTCCACTCAGACTCATTCAAGGCCAGTAAACTTGACTCATACAAATGTAAGTGTTTACTTTAAATTGATCCAACACTACCATCAGAAACTCCCTTATAGTTTGAATGTTATTAAACCAGGTTGTAGTATCAAAATCAACATAGTTAAGAAGGAACAAATTACAATATAAGAGCATATTATAGCATCATTCATAATACCACTTAATAGTGAAAAAACTAATACCATCACACTCCAAAAAAAAATCAAATCAATTGAAGCAATTGAATAAAAAACAATTGGACCTCCTGAATCTCTAATTTTTCATCAAGAATTTCCCTACCAAACTGCATGAAAAAATGAATTCCAATTTTTCACATAATACTCACACTTCAAAATAAATAAGTCCATACACATCTAATAACAAATTTATATCATTAAAACTTGAGTAAAAATCTAAACATATAAGTTATAAACCTCATAAATTCATAGTACCAATATTGGAAATAGTTATAGTTTTCTTATACAACTTATGTAAACGAATCGATAAAGATATTGGATGGATTTGAGTCTTCCACCCCCAAAAATACCATCGTCATCATCATCATTGTCATTCTTAGCCTCACTAAAACCTTGATCAGCTTGAATATTTTGAGAAACATCCTCATCACCATCTTTATAACTATCATTTATAATACCATCGTGAATTTCCATATCATCTACATATGGATTAGAATCATCAAATGCATCATTTTCCCTCTCATTTTCTAAAATTTCACAATCATCTAATTCAGTTATCCATTCTTCATAAAAGGAAATATCATCAACATAGAAGGCTCATTAATTTTTTTTCTTATATCCCTCCTCTCATTCAATTTTAAATTGAACATAACGAACACCAAATCATTCATATTTCTTTGGTGTAAGTGGTTTCTCCTCTTTTTATGATCCTAAAAACACAAGAGAATAATATTTTAAATTTATTAACCCAAAATATTAATCTAAGTATATTATTTATCTTTATCAATATACCATCTAAAATTAAATCCAATTGTACTCACATCCAGAAGAACTACAGCTCAATATCAAAACATAGAGGGAAAATATTTTCAACTCAGGGATATCATCCCCATGTGAATCCCACCAATTAGCTGGTGTCTTTTTTTCACTCATCCTTTTTTAAAAATCTATACCAATCAATACTCTCACATTTTTTAAGTGGTTTAGCTGCAAATCTATTTATTCTCTCTCCCCCTAGGTGGACACTAATCTATTCAAGCAATAATATAGGTCAATTTTAACTACTGCACTAGCCCTAAAGTTGGAACTATAATGTAATTGAGGATATAAATAATAGGCAGCAACATGTAATGGCCTATTGAGTTGAATATCCCACCTCTCATCAATTATTTCTCAAATAGGCAGATAGATACATATTGAATGGTAACAAAATATGATTAATATTAAATTAAAGATACATAATTGTAATAAAAAAATAACTCTTTAAATGATGTACCACTTCCAGGTATTACTGAAATTATCTTTAATGTTTTCCTTTGCTTGGTCCATCTCCTTATAAAGGAATCTCATTGATAGTTTTTCATCAGAATCCACAAGATGAAGTACTTAAATGAGTGTCAATGTAGCCCTTAAACATGTCACAATATCACGCCAAAAAGTTAGTATCTAATATAGTTAATTTCACTTTATTTCCATCTTTATCTTTTTCAAACCTACTAGACCACCATTATTATGATGTAAAAATATTCATCATAGCACCATTATGCTCAATAAGGAATCCCAAATTCAAGTATAAGGTAGCAACCCGAGTGATACCTGGTCTAATCAAATATCTCCATTTTGTGAACTCCTGTAGCAAAAAAATAAGCATAGTCATCGAATAAATATATGTTATGATATTTTTTCCACTAGAAATGGTCAACTTATCACTATTACATATTTAGGTTTATCCAGAGCTAGCCTTTATCATTGATAGATAAAAGAGTTGATAAATACCACCTTTATAAATGTAATAAAAATATTGATAAAGGGTACTTTTTATCAGTGCTGATAAAAGACCCATTTATCAATGATGTTTCTTTAGCACTGATAAAGGTTACCCTTTATTCACGCTAGAAAAAAAGTGCTCATAAAGGGTAACTTTTATCAACACTTTTATTTTAGGGATGATAAAAGTTACACTTTATCATCGATTTTTTTGCTAGCACTGATAATAGATATATTTCATTGAAAATTTATATATCATTAAAATTAATATATTAATTTAGAAATTTATTTAAATTGATATAAATATAATATATTATATTAAATATGGTTTAGAGAAGAATAAATATGAATTTACACTTAATATATAAGATATTTAGTGAAAATGGCTTATAAAATAATTTGAAATTAATATTGATTAATAATATTATCATTATTATAGATTTATAATTATTTAATAACAATTAGATGACATAAAAATTCAATAAATGAATGGACTGTCAAATATAAGTTGAAAATATGACTTGATCTTCAAACAGCCAAAACTTTTTATTCGAGTGTCCATTTGAGCTCTACCATATATCAAATCAAATCTTGTGAAGATATATACTCTAAGGGGACCATGGTAACTATTTTCTTAGGTTAAAAAAATCCTTGAAGGTTTCCAAAACTGAGTTTTTAGTTAGGATGCCTTGATTTTTTCATATTTTATGGGATTTCAACTTTGTTTAAGAGGGTTCTTTAGTCATTTTTTCTGTGAAGATTGAATTTATTACCAAGTATTACATTCATATTGATATTAAGGTTTTGAAATTTTATCATTGTTTATATTTTAATTTTATTTATAATTAAATATAATCATATTTTCTTTTATTTATTGATAATAAATCAATTATATAAATACATATTTAAAAATATTTACATAAAATGTATTTTTAAATATATAAACCATATGGAAATAAATATTTATTATTAATTTAATTTAAAATATAAAATTATCCATTTTATTGACCATATAAAATGAATTAATATATATATATACCTATACAAGTAATGTTTATGTATAAACATGTGTGTGTGTCAATGAAAAAATATATATTTATGTGTATATTCTAATATATGTAAGTAAATACATATATGTAATTATTTGTGCATGTATATGAAAAATATAAATGTTTACATGTGTTTATAAATATGTGTGTATGCATGTGTGTATCAGTATTGCATAATATACAACATATATAAATGTGTTTTTATAAATAAATAATTATCATTGTCATTAAATATGGTATATAAATGTATTTATAGTAAATATTTATAAATACATTATAAAAAAATTATATCTAAATATACAATTATATGTGAATATATACAAATATATATATGTGTTTGTGTGTGTGTAAATATATATACATATAAATATATATAGCATATAAAATTTATAAATAAATATACAACATATAGACATATTTTAAAAATGCATTTAAAAATAATTATATAAATCATATGGAATTAATTATTATCCATTTTAATTAAAACAATATATAACCTTTTTTACATTATAAAAATGTATGAATATATATATATACTTATAAAAATGTATGTATGGTTTTTATATATGCATATGTGTGTGTATTAATAAATGAATATATATATTTATAAATATATATATATTTATATTTTAATATATGTAAATGAATATTGATATATAATATATTTAAATAATTATAAGTGTATATATATATATCACAAACACACCCAAACATATATTTTATAAATATATTTAAAAATAATTATATGAATATATGAATAAAAAAGATGCATAAATATATATATATATATAGAAATATTGGAAAAGATAAAATAAAACAATCTTGGTGCAGTGGTAAAGACATTCAAATTGAAAAAAGGGCATCCAAGGATCGAATCCAGACACGTGGGTGAGGTGAAATGGAGGTTGGGAAATGGAAAAGAACTAACAGAGGGGGGGAAGCATTGAAAATGTGGGGGGTGTGGAAGCATGGGTTCTAGGTTGGCTATGGGGAGGGTGGGTGAAAAGCACTGATAAAGGTGGGGAAAAGTGTTGACAATGGGAGTAGTGAGTGCTCAAAAATATATATTTAAAAACAAATTATCTTTGAAAAAAACATCGATAAAATCTCTCTTTATCAGCACTTTTTTAGTACTGATAAAAGTCATATTTTATCAGTACTTAGATTAACAGTGCCTTTTTATAATTGTTAAAGCCAATTTCTAGTTCTTTTAAAAGTGTTATCTGTAGTAGTTTATGTGTATCCAATTTTTTTTCAAATACTCTATCATAAAATCAATGCAATGAGAATTGCAAGGATTCCAATACAAGATATTTCTTTTTAACATTAACATCTCTCCCACATTGTTGTAGTTTGAAGAATTATCACTAAGTAGTTGAACAAAATTTTCTTCTCCAAAAAAATCCATAATCTCATTTAACATTTGAAATAATTTATCTACAGTTTTTGAGATATAAGATGTACCAATTGATTTCATAAATATATAACCTATTGGACTACTTACCAAAAAATTAAAAATTGAACTTTTGTTATTATCTTTCCATCCATCATACATAATAGAAAAACTAGTTTCTTTCCATTGTTTCTTATACTCCTAAAGTATCTATTGTGTTTAAGAAACTTCATTCTTAAACTTATCCCTTATATCATGATGTAATAGAGGTTTATATTCATTTCCATGCCTTGAAATCATTTCACACATCTTTAAAAACTCTATATTTCTAGAATAATTAAAGGTATAACACTTATGTAAAAAAACTAAGATACTCAAACATTTGTTTCCTCAACCAACTCCTTTTTCAAAAAATGATTAATATAATTGTGGGTATAATTACTTGTAGACTGAAACCAACTAGATTTTTTCAAAAATTGATCAATCATCATATCATATTTCCCTAAATAAGAATAATTCATTTCATCCCTAATATCATGAAGATCCTTTTTTCTTTTGTTACTTAATCCCATATTCATAACAAGCATACTTGAATATTCTTATTTTTATTCATTTAACACACTTCTAAAAGGTGTTTCATCTTTACTAGGTTGATCCAAATGGTATTTTGATCGATTAATCCCTATTGAAAATAATTTATCATAGATCTTTTACTTCACTTTTTCCCATTTTTTTCAACATCAACACCAAATTTCCAAGTTGGTTCACTCCTATTTCCATTGTTATTTTTAAAAAATGTATTCTTTTGGATAAATGAGAAAGTCGTTTTTTTAAACCAAAATCAACATTCACATAAACACAAAATGGAAAAACCAAAAAAAAAATACAGCAATACACATTAGACCACCAATTAACATCACACCAATAACAATTAAAATCAAAAAATTCATATTCATATTCAGACCAACAATTTAGAACAGTTTTGGAAGAGACCAATGATTTGTATTAAAATAATTAGTAGTAAATAAAAAAATCAGGTAGAGGATCACATTAAATAAATTCTATACCCCCAAAAAACATCCACAGAAATTGAGAACTTATAGGGTTACAGCAAAATGTACTTTTTATTTTTCAAGTCATCATTGAAGGAGTAGTCAGATATGTGGGGGAAGAAGAGATGAATGAACTAATAAACCCAAAGAAAGTACCCTCTCTCTCCTGTGTGTGATGTGATGTGAGGTCAAGGATCTTTATAAGTCCCTTATACGATGAGAGGTAGGGTGAAAGGCAAGTAAAGTGAGAGGTGGTTGTAGGCTATTGTGGTTGGTTTGTGCTGTGTGTGCGAGGCACCACAGAAGGAGCAAAGAATCAGAGGTGGGAGGTAGTGTGAAGTGGAGGGAAAGAAATATAAATTCAAACCCTAGTAAAATAGTGAGATGTGGGCATATTTGTTTCTATAAAAATAAACCCATAGATTTTTTATTAAAAAAAAATCACTCATTGGATGCGGTGAGTTTGTGGCATCGATGAGTTTATCTCAAGTCTTCTTTTTTTCAGGAAATTTTTTCCAAAACTAAATCGACCTGCAAGTTAAATCAAATGTGATGACTGAATCGGTAAACTCATATGAGTATTTGATTTTCCTCATGATGTAAATTTGTATAAAATTTATATCAAAATATACAATATATAGACATATTTTAAAAATATATTTAAAAAAATTATACAAATGTATATAATTATATGAATAAATATATACCTAAAAATGAATTGTGTATATATATAAAGGGATCTATTTTAAAATATTAAAAAAATCTTTATGGGGCAGTGGTAAAGACATTAGGGGATAAAGGCAGAGGTAAGAGTTTGAATCCGGGAATGGGCATGGGTGTATAGGGCGTAAAATGGGCTGATAAATGGTGTGAATTATGATTTTCTTTTGATCTTTTTTTTTCATATTAAAATTATTCACTTTTTAATCTCCCATTTATATTAATTAATAATTCATTAAAATTGATTATAATTTTTTAAAAATGCTCAAACTATTATATTGGATCATTTGATGTTGGACCTCTCTTTTCCATGAGGGTCTCATTGTTTGGGATTTGTCCTTTTGGCTGGCTTGCTTCCCATGTGGCCTTGTGAAACAGTGGAAATCCAATTTCCATTTGGATCCCTAACCATTTATTACTCTTGACTCCCATTTTATCATCATTATCCACTTTTCCTACCACTTGATTGCTCGGATGTGTTTTTGTTTCGATGGTATGTGCATGGCGCGCTCTACTAGGATGTGTTGTTTTTTACTATAGATAGTGTGAGGGAGAATTGATGCCCCCTATACCTTCGTTGCTTCATGGGATTCATTCTGGTTTTTTCTCCTCTACTGGTTCTCTCAGGCTCTCCTATCTGGTTCCTAAAACCCTAGCCGATTTCCTTCTAATTTACGATGGTGAACATCCATGCCTCTTGAACTCCACAGTACACTATTGGTGCACTGCTCCTAGTGGAGCTTCGATGACAATGCTCTTATGCCGGACCAAGTACCCAAGGAAGACGATCCAGTCTAGGGAGGTTTTTTAAATTTGGGATTTTCAGCCAGCTTAGATGATTCGGGACAGTCTGGTGAAGAAGTGAAGAGATCAGGATGGTTGAACATGTTAGCGTCTTGCATTATAAGTTCTTTTCAATTTTATTTCCTAAATCTTATTTGTAGTAGTTGTATCTTTTATGATTATATTATTATTTCTTAGTTTCTGTATACTATAAATCTGTTTTTGTTTCTTGAGCATTAATAAAATGTGTGGGTGGGTGGTGGTGTTCTTTTCGTGCACGTAGGTCTCCATGGGGCTAAAGCACATTAAATCATCATGTTCTTTACTTTTTTCTTTTAATATTTTGTTTCTTTTATTCTATTCAAATCATTATATAATTTTCGCCTTTATACTGAAAAGATCCAGTTTGGTTCTATTGTTTTTTGGTTTTCTTCCACTATTTAGATCACTACTCAACCTCACAAAGTAGTATCCGAGCTTCATTGGATTTCTGTTGATGTCGAATTCGATTTTTGTTTCCTACTTTCTTTATTTAGATCTCTGGTTTATGGTTTTATTTCTGCAGTGTGATCTCATTCTTAAACCACCACTGCCTTTTTTTATTGTAATTATCTAAAGCCACTAAACCGTCTATATTTCTCTATATTTCATATCTCTTTAGATAAAACATAGTTTACAGAAGAGATTGGTTAGTTGTTGGGAGCATACACTTAACGTTTTTTTGAAAGAACCCAACATCTACTTTGTGGGTAAACATGTTGACAATGAGATATTTAATCGAGAAATTTAATGGTAAAAATGATTTTAATTTGTGGTGAATTAAGTTGAGATCCATGCTGGTCCAATAGACACTACTACAAAACAGACCTTTAACAGCGCTAGCAAAAAGTGCTAATAAAGGGTAACCTTTATCAGTGCTTTTATATAGCACTCATAAAAAGTACCATTTATCAGCACTTTATTTTTAGTGCTGATAAAGGGTAGACTTTATCAATGATTTTTTAGTGCTGATAAAGGTCCAGAATAAATTGAAATAATTAAACAAATGAAAATTAAAAAAAATATTAACAATTTTATTAATTAAATGTTTATTGATAAAAGTGAATAAATTGAATATACATATATAAAAATTATAAATATTAATAAAAAATATATATTAAATATATAGATATGTAAAATGAATAAAATTAAATAATTAAAAAAATAAAATTAGAAATTATTAAATTAATAAAAATATTAAACATTTTTTTAATTAAATAATTATTGATAAAAATGAATAAATTTAATAAACATATGTATATATTATAAATATAAATAAATAGTATATATTAAATATAGATATATATAAGGAATAAATTGCAATAATTAAACAAAAAAATAAAATTGAATAAATTGTAATAATTAAACAAAAAAATTAAAAATTAAAAAATTAAAAAATTATTAAAAAAAATATTAATGTAGAAATTATTAATAAAAATGAATAAATTTAATATATATATATTATAAATAGTAATAAATAATATATATTAAATATAAATATTTAGATTATGAATAACATGTTATAATTAAGAACATATTAATGTCTTATTCATTTTTAATGTTGTTTGATTTTTCAATTTAATATATATCAAACGTGTGTTACATTACTTTCACAAACATATATATAATTAATGCATTTTTATTTAAAATGCACACACATAAATATTTACAGAATTAATGAAATCTTATATAGAAACACATTCACCTAATATTTATGTAATTTATTCAAATTTTAGAATATTTTAGAATTTCATTATAACATAATCCATTTAATATATTATGTTTTTAATCAGTAAATTTTATTTATTTATTTTTAATAATATTACAGTTAGGTATTATTTATTCATTTTTAATATTTTTATTTTGAATGGAATCATTTTCTATTATTTATTTATATATATATATTTACTATGTTTTAGTATTTTCAATATGTATTCATCTTTACTTCAATATATATTCATATTTTTTTAATAATTTATATTTAATTAATAAAACTTATCCATTTTTTCAATATTTTTAAAGTGTTCTCATTTTTAATTATTCAATAAATTTATTTAAATAATGAATATATATATATATATTTATATTTATTATATATAAAAAAAATTTAAGTTTGAAGCCTCATTTTATTTAGGGAAAGAGGATACATTACAAAGAAAAGCAGGAAACATACAATGTAAGGATACTCTGTGAAACTCGAACTCGAGACCTCGCTAAGACCCATAGGGGTATCTACCTCTAAGCTACACCTTGGGGGCTATATATATATATATATATATAATGATATAAATATATAAATATTATTTTTTTTAAAGTGTTCATATATCATTTTCTAAAATCTGGTTTAAGTGTTTCGGGTACCCATACAACACACATAAAACAACCACATCGTTAACACCTTCAAAAATTCAAAAACATCACCATCTACACCTCGAGCTGCGAACCACATCACACCTCAAGCTTTGAACCACATCACGCCTGACCAATGCCGCCTCTATCCACGGTCTTCCACGACAGACACATCACCCAATTTCAGACAAATCTGCATCAACCAGACTGCCGGAGATCCTCATCGGCGTCTATATTTTCAAACCAACTCCACCTTCACCAAACTTCAAGAGAAACAGAAAACTCCACAGCGAAATATGCAGCGAAACAGCAATCTGAAAGTTCCTCCACCAAGAATCCTTCACTCGTGCAAACCCACCTTGGGTTCGCACCACATAAAACAAAAATCAAAAACTTGAACAGCAGACAGAAATCCACCATGCGAGCAGCCAAAACCACAATCCAAAAGCCAAAAATGAAGGCGATAAGAAAAGATCAAGAAAACATCACCAAATTGACGGCCACCCAAGCGCAAAAACCAGATCCAAGTCCCATCGCCGCCATACAACACACCCTTGGAGACCACGATAGACCACATAACGCACACCACAAGGACGAGCTGCAACCCTCAGTCACAGGAGCTGGGTCACGACCACTGGAGAATCAGGCAGATTTTTTTTTCTGGGTTTTAAAAAATTTAAAATATGATAAAAGGGGCTAGGGTTCGGATAATTTTAAAATTGGGTCCAGGATGCGTGAACGGCATTCACGCATCCCGGACCCTGACGGTAATGCGTGAACGGCGTTCACGCGCCCTTTGCTGACCAGATAAAGGAAGCGTGAACGCCATTCACGCATCCTTGCGCGGGAAAAGATGCGTGAACGGCGTTCACGCTTCTCTCCGCGGCGAAGGATGCGTGAACGCCGTTCACGCATCCTTCGCGGACGAGCTGAAGGATGCGTGAACGGCGTTCACGCATCCGGCCGAGAAAAATTATAAAAGGAGGGGTCCCCCCCCCCAATACCCATTGTTCTCCTCTGATTTTCGTTGCGAAGCTCTGCAGAAATTCTTTCTCAACAAATATTTGCTGCTTTTATTGAGGTAAAATTTCTATTTAATAATTTAATTGTTTATTTGTGTTTATTTATTTCATTTGTATGTTTAATTGTATTTATTTATTTCATTTGTATGTTTAATTGTATTTATTTATTTCATTTGTATGTTTAATTGTGTGTATGATTTATTTATTTCATATGTTATGCATGAAATGTTTTGTATGATTTAATTTTCTTGATGTTGAATGTTCGTATGATTTAATTTTTTGAATGTCTGTTGTCTAAATATTGAATGTTTTATGTTATGTCTAAAATTTTTAATGTTTAGAAAAAGTAATTTATGTTGGAGAAATTTATTTTAATGGATGGTTTTGATGTAAATGTAAATTAAATTACTTTTATTTACTAGTAATAATATTTTTAATCAATAAAGTATAAAATATATTTACTTATATTTTGAAAAGTAGAAGAATGCCCAAAAAACATTACAATTTCATAAAATTTAAAATAACAAAAGTGTTTATTATGTAAATCTCAATTAGATCAGTTATAATAAAATTTATTTAATGTTTTTAATAAATATATATATATATATACACATGAAGTTAAATTTTTGTAAAAGAGGTGTAGTATTTAATATAGATTTTATATAATACGGATAATATAATAAATATACCAAAAAACACGGTATGAGTGATGACTGATCTTGAGATGACCGACCATGCATAATTGAAATTGCATGTTTTATTTTGTGTATGTTGTTATTCAATTTGTAATAATTGCATTTTTTCGATATTGATGACCTGTGAGTCATCTCTCAGTAAGTGTAAGGACCTGCGTGTCCGTTTAAATTAATTTATGTATTTCATACCCCTAGACCCTCTCACATGAATGTGAGTAAATTTGTAATTAAAAGACTGACGCCCCAAAGAGGTGTCGACGAAGAGGCATCCCCGAAGAGGTGTCGACGAAGAGGCATTTGAGAACTCGTTCGAGAGGAGGCGTTGCTATTTGACAGGAGATTGGCGGTTGCTGCAATATTTGATAATAGAGACAGGAGTTTACTCATATAAATTATGGTTAGTTTATCAGATAATGATAAACTAATCGCAAGTCTCAAGATCAAGTCATGATTATATATTCATAAGTAATCAAACTTTATGAAACATTATATTAAATTTTCTTTTGTGCTAAAATCACAATCAATATACCTTAACAGTGATAAATCAATACATAAAAAAGTCTCAAGATAATCAATTATTCAAAACCAAATTAAATAATTTAAAATTTTAATGTAGTGTATAATATTTTTAAATTTTTTTTAATAGGTAATTATGTCTGCTCAAATATATTGCAACGGTGAGGTAATTTGTACCGAGCAGGGTTTTAGCTACAGTGTGCCACCTGTCAAAGTGGTAAATCTCCATGGTTGTATGACATTGGATGCAGTTCGTAATAAGATTCATAGTCGGTTAAAATTGAGTGCAGGACAAGCAATCACTTCAATTAGATACCGACATCTTCAATATCCTGAGCGTATGTGGCACAGCGACTACCCTATAGTCGATGATGAGGATTGGATGGAGGCTTCTCAGTTATTCAGGCAACAGTGTATTAATGGTTTGATGGAATTATTTATTGTCATTTCCGATATTGATGTGGTGCAATCGATTACTACAGAACCATGCTTTGTGACCTCTATAGAAGTCGGTCCTTCACAACAGTCTTCTTTATTGCCTCCTTCTCATACGACTCCTATGGAAGAATGTAATGAGGAAGATCATCAAAATTTGGAAGGAAATGTAGATGACATCCCTTTCTGTGCTGATATAGTGCAAGAAAGTTTATCTGAGGAAGAAGAATCTGGGGAGTCAGCAGGAGATGATGTGGTTAGAAATGAACCTTCTGAGGTTCCTTTGAGAGACAGACATCCACTACATCCACCAGTTAGTGGTAATCAGCCTTCAGTTTTGAGTTCCTTAGTTGGAGGAATGTCTCGTGAACAACCTTTTGATTGGGATGTCATTACACCAGCTTCTGAATTCCCTGGCATTATAGGGAATATGCCTGCATCAAATGATAATGCCATATATGTTGGGCAGGAGTTCGAAAGTAAACAGGTCATGAAAAATGTGATAAAGCAATACCACATTGAGCGACATTTCACATTTGTGGTTTATGAGTCAAAGAAGACCAAATATCTCATTCGTTGTGAAAAATATGGGTCAGAATGTAAATTTCGATTAAGAGCAGTATTTGATAAATGTTATGGATGTTGGAAGATAACCAAATTAGAAGGTCCACACACTTGTCTGCATCCCAGCTTGCCACAAGATCACTCTTCTCTTGATGCAGAGTTTATATCTACTGTTATTTGTGAGATGATACAAACAAGTCAGGATGTTCCTGTTGCCCTTGTTCAGGAAAGAATTCAACAGTTTTATAACTATAAGGTATCATACAACAAAGCTTGGAATGAAAAACATAAATCCATTGTAAAAGTGTATGGTGATTGGGATGAGTCTTATGCGTTGTTGCCACAACTTATGGAATTGTTGTCTCTCAATAATCAGATTGTTTATCAGTTGGACACTGTTGAGTATGTATCCCAAAATCATCGAGTTGATCGGTCAAAGGTGAAGTTCAAGAGGATTTTTTGGGAATTCAGACCGTGCATTGCTGCATTTCCCTTTTGTAAACAATTTATTCAGGTAGATGGCACATTCCTTTATGGAAAGTATACAGGTGTTCTACTCATTGCTGCCACACAGGATGGTAATCGCGCTCCTCTGCCACTTGCTTTTTCTGTTGTTGAAAAAGAAAATTTTGAATGATGGAGCTGGTTCTTGGCATGTGTACGTGTTCATGTCACGCAGAAACAGGGCGTGTGTCTGATATCTGATCGTCATCGAGCGATTATAGAGGCCGTGAGTAGTGATGGGGTTTCTTGGACTGAGCCGAATGCTTATCACCGTTATTGCATTAGACATATTGCAAGTAATGTGCATAAGCAGTTTAGAGATGAGGCCATAAAGAAGGCGATCCTCAAATTGGGTATGGTTTTCTAAACTTTCTTTTTTTAACAAAATTTACTATCCATTTTAATACATTATTATGTTATGCTTTCAGCATATGAACCCCAACAAGAAAGGTTTGATCGGCGTCTTGAAGAGATCCGAACAGTTAATGAGGAGGTATATGAATATATGGTACAAATTTCAAAGGAAAAATGGTCATTAGCATATGATGGTGGCATGAGATATGGGCATATGACCACTAATATAGTGGAGTGCGTAAATGGGGTCCTCAAGGGTGTGCGCAAACTCCCAATCACAGGGTTAGTGAAAGAGACATTTTTTAGATGTGTTCACTACTTTGTTGACCGGTCCCAAAAGGCCTACCAGAGGATGGAAAATGGAATGCTTTTTACTCAGCATTTTCAAACTGATATTGACCGGATACGGAATGAGGCTTCACGATGGAATGTTATAGCCTTTGACAGGGAAAAGAGGAGTTTTCGGGTAAGAAAGTGCTACGACCAGGGTGCATGCACTAATGGTGGAGTGTTTGTCGTGATGTTGGATAACAGGTACTGTGATTGTGGCAGCTTTCAGGCATTGAGATATCCATGTGTACATGTTATTACAGCTTGCGCTTCGGTAAATATATCGTGGGAGCCATATGTTGACCCGGTGTATCACATGAGCACTTTGGTTAACTGTTATAGTGCTGCTTGGATGCCTGTTGGTGACTTCCATTCTATCACATTGCCTGCTGATCAACCGACCATTGTCCCTGATATTTCCAGGTTTTCATAAGTCGGTTTTGGTATCATTTATAATTTTTTCAATGTGTGTCATTTTTAAAATTATTGGCTTCATGCTACTAGGTTGTGGCCTCGAGGAAGACCGAAGTCAACTCGCATCAGAAATGAGATGGATTGGCCTCGGCAACGAGGAGGGAGAATACGATGCAGTATCTGCCACGCAGAAGGACATACTCGTAAGAGATGTCCCCAAGTGGCAGGACAGAGTTCCAAATCTCATCATCCATGATCGAGTCTGTGTACCTGCTCTAAGAGGAAGAGGTTGTGGTTGGTGTCGATGATGAAGAAGAAGAATAGGAAATAGAGGATGAGGATGAGAAGAAGTAGAAGACTAAGAGGAAGAGGTTGTGGTTGAATAACCTATTGTGGAAGTTTCTATAGTTACTTAGGAACTTGATCTATTTGGAATAATGTTAATGGTTATCTAATGGATAATGGATAAATTAACAAACGTAATTTCACAAATAAGAAGAAATAATTAATTTTTCACTTTTTCCTCTTAATTTTTAATGTGGAATAATGTTAATGGTTATTTAATGGATAATGGATAAATTAACAAACGTAATTTCACAAATAAGAAGAAATAATTAATTTTTCACTTTTTCCTGTTAATTTTTAATGTGGAATAATGTTGATGGTTATTTAATGGATAATGGATGAATTAACAAACGTAATTTCACAAATAAGAAGAAATAATTAATTTTTCACTTTTTCCTGTTAATTTTTAATGTGGAATAATGTTGATGGTTATTTAATGGATAATTGATAAATTAAGTAACGATGATATCATGTGTGCAGATGGCAGGTTTTCCATTGCTTACATCTCAGGCTACTCATGTATCACGACTGATTTTAGAGGGACGTCCTGTGGCTCCCTTGAGTGTACGTAGATCTCACCATTTCCATCATACTGCACCACCTCCCGCTATCGTCCCACATCTTCATCGAGCTGGATTTTATGGAGTAGCGATGTGCGACTTCACGTTTCTTGATCATCAGCTCATTGCCGCACTTGTCGAGAGATGGAGACCAGAGTCGCATACTTTCCATTTCAGTGAGGGAGAGATGACTATTACATTGCAGGATGTGGCTATTATGTTGGGCCTCCCTATCGACGGACATGCTTTGACAGGCCGAGTTCCATCAGATTTGCCTGAGCTTGTTCATAGACTTCTGGGCATAGAGGTCCAGGATGATGGCAGGACCATCGTCGGTGGTAGATTGCGGATGCCTTGGTTAGACCAGCACTTCACACATTTACCAGATGATGCTGATGACGTCACCGTGCTGCGCTTTGCACGGGCATATATTTTGAGGCTGATCGGTGGCACGCTTTTTGTTGACCACTCTACTACTTTTGTGCACCTGATGTATCTATCTTTTTTAGAGGATTTGGACCAGGCAGGTCGATATAGTTGGGGGTCTGCCTGCCAAGCATATACATACAGAGCCCTATGCAGCGCATGTCGCATCGATAAGATGCAGATCACAGGATGCATGGTTCTTCTACAGATGTGGGTATGGGAGCACATACCTCTTTTAGCTCCACATGCTCGTGCTCCATTACCCGTAGATATTGTAGCAGAGGCTCCACGTGGACGTTGGTATGTTATTAATTCTTTCTAATATCTAACTTACTTGTATAAAATTCTTTTATGAAATGTAAAAAAAATGTTATCTACAGGTGGAGTCAGGCGCATCGACATTCAGATTCTCCCAGACATGATGTTCACGCCTACAGACTTATGCTAGACAGCATTCGACCAGACGATGTAAGTGATTATTATTTATATTGTTAAATCTTTACTCTTTACTATAAATCTATTCATTTATTAATTGATAATTCATATTTTCTTTCAGATTACATGGATGCCATATACAGATGCTATCCTTCAGAGTCTGCCCCCATACTGTACAGTGATGCTTGATATCGGCTCCTGCATGGTTCCACTGATTCATTTTCATATAGTGGAGTGGCATCAGACGGATAGGGTTATGAGACAGTTTGGATTCCTTCAGCCAGTTCCTGACCCGCCCAGTCAGTTGGATTCATTGCATTCCCTGAAGATGTCAGGGAAGAGAGATTTTGATTGGAGGAGATACCATGCGAGATATGTTGCGTTATGGGACAGGCGACGGGAGTCCCAGTTGCGAGGGGCAGGGACAGTACGCTTTCATTTGATGGATCAGATGGATTATGCAGGCTGGTACATCAGGTCTCCCATCAGATTTCTAACACGGCACGGACGGGGCTTCCATGACTTGGTATGCATTCTTTCTTTCACAGTTCAACATATTTTTTATTCAAATTAGTTAACAACAGAATTTGTTTTCGCAGGATGCTCGTATTTGTCATCTACTGCATATGTCTGATCCAGTGGAGAGAGCTGCCTTTGACCCAGCATATTTTCACAGCCTTGTACGACAGATGCTACCGTCGATGGATGAGATTTATCATGGCATTTTCTTTGATCCACCACCTGCTGCGGAGGCCGCGGAGCCTGCTGCGGAGGCCGCGGAGCCTGCTGTTGTTCCATAGGATGAGGCTGCTCAGCTTGCTCAGCCACATGATATTATTCCACTGGAGGAGGGTGTTCAGCATGACCAGTCATATGCTCCTCCAGCTTCTCAGGCACAGCCACAGGTACTTACAGACGCTGACTGGATTGAGTTCGATGTTTTATTGCAGTCATCCGCAGCAGAGCAGCCATCTACTTCCTATATTGGTGAGAGTTCCAGCCAGCTTCCACTATCCTTAGATGCAGGCCAGGGTACAGGCGGTGAGACTGTACATCCACCGTCTGTCACACAGGAGGATGTGGAGGTGGCTGTCGATGAGGATGCGCAGCGTACGCCAGAGCACAGACGTAGACAGACACGGCGTGGACGCATCCAGTATACGCCTGACTGTGGGACAGAGGAGCATCCACACCGGAGGCGTAGATTAGGTTGACATTTGATTTATAATACGTTTTGTATGTGTATTACTGTTATCTAGACTTCTATTATACCTTTAATAAGTTTCTTACTGTTATCAAATTATCTACCAATGTATATATATATATATGTGTGTGTATAATAAATAATATTATTAGAAATTCCATAATACTCATATAAATTCAATAAGTTCAAGATAAAGGTTAAATAATAATCCAAGGATATTTATTTTATGAATAACATATTAAAAGACCAAGTAAAATTTATTGAAGAACTTTAGGAGGATTTTGTTGGCCTACAATTAAATATAGGATCAAGAGAAACTCTTGACTCCTAATATGATATTAGGAAATTAGGTCACACAAGTGATGGAAAAAAGAGAAATTATGGTTCATAGGTCCAAAAAATAGTTAAAAAATGTTTAGGGAAGAAAATGATACATCGTAATGCCACAAATGGTATGGTTATTGTTCATAAACAGAAAGCAGTAATGATTGGTGTCAGAACACAAGAGCCTGTTATGTGGATAAAGATTTATTTTGGTATGAATTAGAATCAGAATATTTAGTGATCTTAAGGAATAATGAGTGGTGTATTAGTGATGCACATGAATAAACCATTTATCAAATATTATTTTTGTGGAAATATGGGGAATTCTTAGAATGCTCATTCCATAGCCTTGAGGGTCACTATGTGACTTTATCAAATATTATTTACAGGGTTATTTTGAAAATACTACTCATTTCTATATTGGTTATACCCCCCAACATGTATTATTCACTATCTCCACAAGTTAATACAATGACATATAATCCATTTTTCCTCTCTATAACAAAAAATAATCCATTATACACTCTCTTTCTCCATAATACATTGGAGATTCATTCTACTCTATAATCCAAAAGATACATCTACTTCTAAATTTAGGAAGAAGTTCTTCTTCAAATAGACTTACTCTATAAGAAATCTAGTCACTCCTACCTTGTGTACTTTATCAATAATTTTAGAAATTATTATATTAAGACTCTTTTCAGATTTTGTGCAATCTAGATTCTCCTCAATATTCAAATACTCAAGAACTCATCAATTCATCTTTCTATATTTACCTGATACATTATTGTATCGAGTTATCAGAAATAATATTTCAATTCAACACAGAGTCTTCATCACCTTCATACACACTTTATTCACAAAACAAACAATAATTGTTCATGGGTAATATATCATTATTACATGATTTAAAATCAATCATTTAAATCCTTATTTAAATTTGTTTAGTAATAACACATTTAATTACACATTTATATATGAATACTCATCAGTAGTGGTATCATATTTTCCTCATATTGAATGCCCCATTAATTTCTGTGGGTATTTTGTTTCATGCAACTCATAAAGAATACTAGAAGGATTAAGGTTCCCCTGTTTCTTCTTAATGTGGTGTATATATCTATGAATCATTATCTATATTCATACATGTAACTCATATTTAATTACATAATAAAATACAAAAACTCATCAAAAATAACCAATGCTCGGGTCTTCTCCATTCTTCACATAAATGTTACAACTCATGTAAGAATCTGATTCACGTGGATTCATCAAAATATGATCTTCTAATCACACGAATACTTATTGACATATTGATAAAACATACAACCATTTTTTCCAACAATCTCCCCCTTTATCTTCTGTTGTTAATATCCATTCATATCATAAAAGTTAATATGTGGTAACATCAATTATTCTCCCCCTTATTTAAAATAAAATGAAAAGGATAATTGGACAATTTTAAACTCATATTTCTTCTCAAAAAAATCTTCACATATATTTTAAATAAGGGGATGATATGACATGATACTTGGAACAAAGCCTTTAGTTAATAAACACTATATATATATGATCCATCCTAGTGTAGAAATAAATAATTAAATAACCAATATAATATAATCTACCTATAACACATACTCATATGTGATACTAAAATTAGATATTCTCAATTATCAGGATGAGTAATTTTAAGATAAGAAATACATGATCCTGAACACACTTCAAAAAACACATTAGAAAGTTCAAGTGCAAGAACAAATCCCCCTTTTCTCATTTTTTCATTAAATAAGTACTCAACCTTAATGAATATAATTAAGAAAAAATGTAAGATAATGTGATTGGAATACCTCAAATCTCTTATAAGATCCTCCTTAAGAGATGAACTCATTCTTCATCATGGGAATTTATGTACTCCATGATGAACAATACTTCTCCTTCAATTCCATTCAAGTAAACTCATAACACATAAAATAATAAGGAATAAGGAGGAACCTCTTGTATTCTATAGAGGAAACATTCAATGTGAGAGTTTTCTCTCATCATTTATTTCTTCTTATTTCTAAGCCAAGCATGGGATGTGATTTATTTCTTATTACATGCTTCATGGATTATGCACATATTTCCTTCCCATGAATTTCCTCTTTATTTGGAATACATTTTCCCCCTCCTCCACAGCTGGTACAACCTCATTATTTTTCTTCCAAATTTTTCATCTTCTCTTCCAAGATTCTTATTACGAGGGATTTGATTTTGGTTCTTTAAACACCATTTTTTGATACTCGTTTTTATCTTTAAAAACATTGAACTTATTTTCTATCTTAATATGACTTCTTTCAGGATACAAAAATTCCTTGTAAGTCATATGAGTAGAGTTTCTCCACATAGATTATTTACCCTTGCATGTTTTCCTCTAAGTGAAATACCTTTCCATATGATCTAGGTTAGAAAAAATGAATCATTTAGGTATTCTGTGAGATGTGTGAACGCCGTTCACGCATCTCTTCTCTCGGGAAGATGCGTGAACGGCGTTCACGCATCCCCGACCCATTTTTAAAAATATTCGAACCCTATACCCTGTTATCAAATTTTAATTTTTTAAAAACCCAGATAAAAAAATTAGCCGGAGAATCATCGTACCGCCAGGAGAAGCCCTATCCAGAGAAATGGAATGAGGCGGGAGCAGTCCAGCCACGTTGAGAAATGCCGAGACGAAAGAACCCATGAGATGATGAAGCTGCCACGAAATAGAACTGTCGCCACAGTCACGCCGAGCACATGCCGAAGGGAGAACCGCCGACCCGAGGTGGAAGGAGGGAGGTAGCGACAGAGAAAAACCCTAGCGAAAAGTGCCCCTTACGGGCCCATCGGATAAAGCTTAAGCATTAGCTCCCTGCTCATCATGTTCATATATTTATAAATAATTAATTATATATTTAAATAAATATAAAATGATAATAAATATATTTAAATAATGAATATGTTTATTATATTTATATTTATATTTATATTTATATTTATATTTATATTTATATTTATATTTATATATATTTATTAAATATATATATAAGTATATAAATATATATAATTATATAAATGTATTTATAATTATAAAATTATAATGAATATATTTAAATGATGAATATATTTACTATATTTGTTTTTATTTTTATTTATTAAATATATATATAATTATAAAAATATATATAATGATATAAATATATTTATAATTATAAATAAATAAATTATAAATATATTTATATATTTATAAATAAAAACTATATAATTTTTTTAGAATAAGTATTTTTGTAATTATAAACAAATAATTATATATTTAAATAATTATAAAATTTTAATAAACAAGTACATAATTATATAAATATATTTACAAATTTTTTATTTATAATTATAATTATAATTATAATTATAAATCTTTTATCAGTGCTAAAGTTTTAGCAATGATAAAGGTTTATTTTATCATCACTTCTTTAATGATGATAAAGATTACTTTTATCAGCCCTTCTCAATTTAGCACTGATAAAAGGTATCTTTATCGGTGATTTTTTGTAAGTGCTGATAAAAGTGTCTCCGGTTTATTTAAAAGATCCCTAACTATGACTTATTTGGTCACGATTCTTAAGCTTTCGCAGAACTCCCCTATTTTCGGCGCTCCTCCTCTACGTTCTATCTGATGAATCAAGGGTATAATCCAAGGTATGTTATTTTCTCCTTTTCTATTTTTTTGATTGCTTTTTTAGGTTCTATGGTTTTCATTTTTGTGTTGTTCTCCACCAAGAAGAACATTACTTTTTCACTAAATTTCCTTGTGCTTCTTAACTCTAGTATGTAATTCAATGGGTGTCAAACCTTCCTATAGAGGGCTTCCCAATTCTCATAGTTGAATTGGAAATCCAACACAGTGACCAATACAACATGATCCATTCTTTCTTTCCATGTTGACTTCACATGACCTTTATGTAGTCTGATTTACCTTTGCATAGTGTCATCCTTGTTTACTTATCTGAGGTTTGTTTTGATAATGGTTATCCTTAAAGAAAATTATTTGGTTTATTGGCTTACTCTATTCCCATGTTCCTTAGTGGTTTTTTAATTTTATATACTGTAAAAAGTTGTCTTTTTATGTCCCTTAAATATTCATGCACTATATTCCCTCTTATGTCACACTTTAAACAATTCTTAGTTGCATTAGGAGTGTTAATTGGGTCCATCAAACAACATATTTTACATATAGGCAGTTGTATATGGGTAGTTGGAACTCAATAATTTACTAGTTTATAAATTTCTTTTAGAAATAAATGAATTTCACATTACATGTGTTGTTTGGTTAGTTTCAACTCATTCCAACCATTTTGTAAAATAGAAAAGAATATATCACAATATAAGTAGTAAATATTTATGCCTCAATTTGAAATTTTAACAGTTTTATTAGACTACATATGTGATATTTAATATTCAGTATATTTCTTAAATACTATAAATTAGTTGAAATGGTTTATTTGTTTATTTATTTATATAATTTATATAATTTATTTTTAATGGGTGGTTTTTTATAACTATATTATGTGAGTACTTTTGTGCTTATAGATGTGTAAACTATTATATAGCTTATAGAATGTATAATTTTTTAGTAAATGACCTCATTGGGGGACTTATTAATAGATTTATTTCATATTTGTAATTTTAATCCAAATATATTTAATTAGAAATTTAGTAACTATTTAAATGAAAAAAATTTAGCAATTAGAATGTTGACTCTGTTTTTTTGGATCCACAATACTGTTTTAAATAGATACTCACATTTTCTTTATTTTCTCTAATGATTTCCTTTCAAATCCATGTATCCTGGAGGATGAGATAATTGTAGACTCATAATTGGAATTGATGAATATTTTTTAGTGATTGAGGATTGGAAATAATCATGAAATTATGGTAGTTAATTTTGATTCTAATATTTGTATAGTTTTTAAAAAAACTACATTTTGTTCTAGAATGGGTGCATAATTCATGAGAATTAAAGATAATGATTATGAAGTTAGACCATATATAATTTATTATGAATTTGATATTAATGATAAATATATTCAAACTAAAATATTGGGATCAATAAGAATCTATATATGGTTGATTGTTTTGGGGGATGTTGAAATGGTTCAAAACTATTCTAAATGTTAATTTAAATTATAATAAATATTATTTAATAAAATTATTTTCATTTAATTATAGTGGAGCAATAGTGGACATTTATATTATGATTGTGTATTTTTTGAAATATTTATATAATATGAAATATGATGATATTATTGATACATTAGAATGTGAGTTACTATAGACATGTCAGCGATTCATCGAGGTCTAGGGTGATGGTGATGTGAAATTTGTGTTGTTTTTTGTTCTTATTTATGGTTTTTTAGAAGTTTGGTTTAACTAATGTATTGTGGCACCCATTTCATGGTTCTTTCCTAAGGGAACCAATTATGTTAAGACTTTCCCATATTTCAAATTCACCTCTTAAGAAAAATGGATATGTTATACCCATTTCATGATTTGAATGCAATAAGCACATGTGATGGTTATCCCTAAGGGATAGTATTGGATTCTAGGGGTATAAGGTTGAATATCATGGTACTTATGATATGGTTATTTCCAGAGGGATATAAATATTTTTTCTCCTCATGTGATTAAAATTTTATCATCTTATTAGTGTAATGATTTTAATGTCAGGGAACAACCATGGTATAAACTTATGGTATGATTAGTATGAAATGAATTATGTACATTTTATTATCATAGTTTCATGGTTAGTACACAATGACTTGACTTACATGTGTATTTTTAGTGTTACTACTTTGAATATATAATCAAATATATGCAGTGTTGTATATTTTAGGGGCCCTGTTAGTATTTACCTATTTATTTTTATACTCATACCCTACACATGAACCTCAGTGGATATAGATCTATTATGTTGGAGAAACATGTGATGGAAAAGGATTAGTAACATAGATTAGAGTTGTGTAGCTCAATGGGGATGAGTTTATGTTCTCATGGTAGTGTTAGGGGCCTTTTATCATTTTGATATGAGATTTGAAATTTTAAATTAAGATGTGGTAATTTAAAAAAAATAAGAAGAAAACCATCATCCTTACTAGTTTCATCTCCCAAACAGTTATTATTTCATTTTGTTGTGTGAGACTCATCCCCCATCTCTTCTATGTTGCTTTAACTACTCTAAGAAGTAGTCATCCAAAATGATCATCGGTACCCGGTATGGGGTGACTACTACTCAGAGTAGTTTAGAAACCATATGTGCATATCTAGAAGAGATGGAGGATGAGTCTCAAGAAAAAAAATACAATAATAACTTTTCAGGAGATGAACTTGATGAGGATAACAGTTGTCTATAACTTTTGCCTTTGGATGAATTCAGAGGATAACACATTCCATAGTGGAGTAATTATTTTCTTAAATTCAATTACTCATTTCCTTAAAAATGTATTAACTCTAATCATTTGAAAAAAGAGTGTGAATATGGAGTTAAAGAGTTCATCAAGTTTTCAATAGAGCATGCATGAAACCCTTCTCAAATCATTTTTCAGTGTTTATGTTGTTGTTGTTCAAGACAAGTTAAAAGTTTGTCTACTCATGTAGAAAATGTCTTCTACACATGATTATGTTACCAATCCTAAGGAAGAATAGACTATTGATGATTAAACTGCAGAATTATTAGGGAATCAACAACATGTTGATGAAAAACAACAATCGCAACGCAACATCATAGTGTTGAATAAAATTATCAAGGAAAGAAGTTGGGGTATAAAATTTGAGGTGGGTTGGAATCAATGTGTCCAACCTATTGACCCCAACAAGTCAATGTTCATTGGTTATGTTGGGGTCACAACAAGGATGAATATTCCAATTGATATTGATTCATGGATCCACATAACACCTCTAACAATGGAAACCCTTTGGAAATATATAATGGTAATGTTATGATATACTTTCTCTATTTTACCGAAAAATTATATAATGAAACGTTGATTTAATTTTCATTATTTCTTGAATATTTAATTTATTTTAGAATATTTATGTAATAAATTTATCTTAATGGTCACTATAAAATCAAATATAGGCTTCTGGACTCTTCTTAGAAAGTTATATCTTAGGGATATTAAGGGGAAAGTAAAACCCCACCCACCAGTTAGTTATGCACACACTATTAAGCAGGAAACATGGACTACTTTCATCAATTTTCACAATGAGAAATAATTTTAGGTGCATTGAAGTCTATAATACATTATTTGATATTATTTATTTTATCCAATTTTATTCAAAAAAATTAATTTATGAAACAACAAAATTGTATTGAAAATAAATAGCGTGCATCAAAACCAATGTACCCATATCACAAATAAAGGATATGGTATACTTTACTAAAGAAGAAATTGGTTTGTATTTTAAATTAAAAATAAAACTTTTATGTGATATTAAACAACATATACTCCTTTTTTATATTCATATTTATGAATCAAAATCAAAATCCACTTTCATCCCACATAATGTACTATAGAAGGAGGCTCATGTAAATAAGGAGGGTAAACTAGTTGATGAAAACACAAAAGAAGTATGGAAAACATGCGTAAGTATGACATTATAGTAATTATTTATTCTTTATAATAGTATTATATAAAAATATATATTTATGTTCAAAAAAATTTATACGGTTTAGACACAAGAATCGAAAGCAAGTGTACATGAAGAAAAACTACTTTTAGTAGCTTTGAAGTGGCCAGAACAATATGGTCATGTTAGAGGATTAGGTTTTAGAGTGTATCATATAACATATTCCAAGAAGATAAAAGCACATGAAGATACATATAATATGGTTATACAGTTGCAAACATAAATAGACTCATTGTAGGACATTATTATCTAGTCTAGTTTGGAAGACCAATGTATGAGAAAGGATTAAAGTGAACAAGCGGTGGAAAAAAGATCCACACATGAACCAAATAACCCCATTATATTTGAGGCTATTCATTCCCCCCAGCCACATACCTTACCCTAGTTAATAAATATTTTCATTACTCTTTCTCATAAATGTGAATCAAACAACTTTTGATAACTTTATATTATTAAAATTCAGCAGGGTATAGTTGTATGTGATTTGTATATGTCAACAACCACACACCGTCTTGTTGCAAGGTGTATGGTGTAAAATATCCTAGAAGACAATATAGACCATAAATACCTCCCAAAATATCACATGAGAGTGGATATTAAGGTATCTCATGAGCCGAATGTTGTGTTATCTGTTCCACTAGATGATCTGAATATTACAATGTTCAATTATGATATTATAACTTTCATAGCATGGTCATCTAATCTTATAAATATACATGGTGGATGTATTTAGAAAATTTTTTCATATAAAAAACCTGTAACAGTTTATGAAAAAATTTCTGAAGTGAGGTATGATATTACATATGGATAAAGTTATGGGGAAATGTAAGGTCGGATCAAGACTGTCTAGTGAATCGACCAAGAAATCAAAATGACCTTCCAGAAGTACCTTCTCCCTGCTAGTTCCAGAAAAACATTTATTATCATTACAACTTCATGTAGAGACCACATTTAAAATGAAAATATGTCTTACATTTCATATGAAAAGGAAATATATAGAACTTTCATGATAGATTTATTTGGTCTTGAAGCTATAAATGAGATTCTAAAGCATTAGTTTTGAATACATACATAAGGTGAATTTTCATAGTATATCTATCCAAATAGTGAGCTAATATGTTTATTAAAGTTTATAAATATTCATATTTTCTACAGGAATCTATATTACTACTATATAAAGGGGAAAATGTGTGAATCATGATTTGGATTCATTAATCTCTGTATCATTTCTAAAGAAAAACTTACATTGGATAACGAATAAATTAAGAAGAAAAAAGATGAGCTACTCAAAGCGTTTGAGAAAAAATATTAGAATATGGACTCTTTTTTATGCCTACATTGTATAAGTAAAACTCTAAAATCTAATCACATAAAATATATTTTTAATTTTTTAATTACTTATTTGTTTTTTGTTTTTTAGGTAGCACTAGATGCTGATCACGGTCAATCTAGATACCCTAAATATTTATTTTTTGGATCTAATGCATGGATATCCATCAAGACAACCACACATGATGTGTATTGTGAATTTGTAATACACTATAATAAACATTTTCAAGATAAAATTCAAATTACATGTTTCAATTTGTGCTTTAACAAGAATTTTTTTTATGATGGGGTGGTCGCTAAATATAGGCTTAATCATGGCATAAAGTCAGTGTCTGAACAGATAAAGACTATAGATTACTACAAATGGAAACATATTAAGTTATATATAGAAATATTTAACTATAAAAACATATTTCAAAAAAAATTACTTATTTTGGTCAACTTTAATGCAGTGTCTGAAGTAAAATAATGTAACTGATTGTGGATATTATGTTTGAAATTTTATGAGAGAGATCATAAAGCATGAAAATACCAGCATCCCCCAACAGGTAATTTTTTAAGGTAATTAAAATTTTATTAAATATATTTCTTAATCATTTGTTTGTCTATATTTTCTTATTACTATCAAGATTTCTGACAACCATCATACTCAAAAGAAGAAGTAAATTTTTTTAAGGATTAGTGGGTAGTGTACATATTGTCATAATGTTTTCCGAAAACAAATTTAGGTGATTACCTACTATGTATTTGATCTAGTATGGGCTATTACCTCAGAAATATATTTGGGGTGTGAATCATTAGTTTCATAATGCATATATATTATCTTTGATCTATTTATCAAGGAGAATTATAATGGAGGAAATCAATTTGTTTATAAGCACTGACCTGCAAACAATAAAATTTTTAGGAAATGGTGGAGGTGTAGGTGGAGGTAGAGACTGAGGTCAAGTATGAGGTGGATTCGGATTTGGAGTTGTATACCAAGGTGGAGGATGAGGCAGAGGCGGAGACCGAGGCATAAGAGGAGACGAATCGTTGGATTGAAAATAATAAAATTGTAGGGAAATGGAATAGAATGGGGATCATACTAAGGTTGTGTTTGAGAATAATTGTTGAAAAGTTTTTTGAACACTTGTCACTTAAGATATGATCCATTTTTCAATTGTTTTAGGTGGATTATTGAAAAAATGTTTTCACCACTTTTTTAAGTGATTTTATATAGGAATTTATATGGAGTGATTTGCTTCCAGAAAAAAAACACCACTTGTTTTTTTTTTCAAACTGATTATCATAGGCTACAATTTCTATTATTACATTCCAAGAACTATCAAATATTACTGAAGTGTGAAAAAAAACCCTCACTGATAAAAAACTGAACAACAAAAAAACAGATGCAGTTACTTGCCCATGTCTTCTCAACACTTCTTAGAAAGGGTCGTAGTAGTGGATCCAATAATCATTTGAGAGTCATAAAACACCAATAAAAACATAAATGGTATATAATCCAAATCAAATATTTGAATATATATGTGTGTAATTAGCCACCGAATCCAGCAGGTGTATAAGAGAACTATTGGGGTAAAATCAGCATTGAGAGATCATGGTCATCGAGGAGGGTAGGTATCAAAGGAAACATGACATCAAATGAAGAGAAACTTACTTATGAAGAGATCCCCAAAAATGAAAAACCTGATTCAAATGAAATCATGAAGTATCGAAAATCCAAACAGAGAACCCTTTGAAAAATAATCTAGTAGATTGATCCAAACCCTCTAGAAAATAAATAAAAAGAATCATTGATTGAATCATGAATTTTAATAAAAGAACAATATAGTGGTTCTACTTTGGTAGGTGGTGGAATTATTTGGGCTATTCGATCATCAATTAGATGTCTGATATAATATCATAAATTCTTGTGAAATCAATACAAGTAACATTCATTATGCATGTGCACATTCATTATGTAAAATAATCCATTTTTGCAAGCTTGTTAATAAAAAACTCATCATCATTCTCAATAAAAAAATACATGAGAATAGGGATATTCCCATTTAGATGAAAATATTATTATGATTTTATATTAGAGTTTATCATCACACAGAATATTGAAAAGGATATAATAATCTATAGCACAATACAAGAAGACTTAAAGGATACCCTATATTTCAGTGTCATTTGGATCCTATAAAGGGATATACTGATTTTTAATACTATAAAAATGGGGTAAACAATTTATAATGGAGCTTAGTGTCTTTTTAAAATATATAATGGGTCACACTAAATTTTTTCCATCAAATAAGGTAAATGGTTTATCATGGAGTTTTTACTCTCTATGATGGTGAAAGCGTAAGATAGATTTTATTATATTCCATAAAAACTCATATGTAAATGTTTATTTTAGTTCAATCAATGAATGTCGATAGGTTTACACTAATTTTTAATGATTTCTATGAATAAATGAATTCATCAACAAGGATGATTCACTCATGTACTATGATCATGCACTCAAAAAGGATGATTCATTCATGATGATGTAATTTTCTCTTTATTCTCCAATGCATTCAATATTCAAGGTTATCAAAATGCAATATTTTTAGATGACCCAGATTGTTGAATGCACTGTAGGATAAAAAGACATGGTGGAATCAACCACACCTCAAAGCAATGTATGATGTACTTGGTATGACTCAAATTGTGTGGTTTCAATTTAAAATTGACATTTTATTAATTTATTGGTTCATATTTATGTTTAATTTATTTATTTATAGTATTACTAACATAAGAGTTGTTTTATTATACAGGTGGATCCTTTTTATTGAGTTGGGGTGTTTTGTTCAAATATACTCATGCTCAAGAGTTATTGGACTTTGAGGCTATAACTCAGATAACAACAATAATGAAATAGGTCAACAATGTATACAACCATCATGAAAAGGTGAACTCCTACTACTTATTTACTTAATTTTGTCACCATTTTATCTACTATTTTTAAGTTAATTTTCTTATCATTTTTATTTATTTTTCAAAGATCTTTTGGAAAGTCATATTTTTTCTTCAATCATCTGCAACAAGCCAAAAAAGAGAGAACATGGTGCATTTGGATGAGGCATTTTCGAAAGAATGGAGTTTCTTCTTCCATACAAATGGGACATTTCTCTATTTTCTAGATTGGTGTAGATGTTTTAATAAAAACACACATCACATACTCAATCATCCACACATCAATCTGATGCATGGTGTGACCAGTATGACTTGAACGATATGTTTTTAGTTTATAATTTACATTTTAGTTCAAAACACACATCACATACTCAAAACTGATAAAAACATTAATATTCTTTTGATGATTTAGAAAAATAATCCATATGTTATTTTTTATGTGTAGGAATCAACCACACCTCAATTTGATACATGATATAGTCAATATGACTCAAAGTGTCTGTTATCAATTTAAAATTGACATTTTAGTTCAAAAAGTGTCACTCATTGAAAACCAAGAAAACACACTTTAATTTTATTTATAATTTTTTAAAATGATTCATAATTCATTTTTGATGTGTAGTAATCATTCTCATATCAAACTCACACATGACATGACCAGTATGACTCAAAGTGCGTGTTTCTAGTTTAAAATGACATTTTAGTAAAAAACACAAGTGGCATAATAAAAACCAAGAAGATTCATTTATATTGTTTTTATAAATTATTAAAATGATAAATAAATCATTTGGGATGTGAGGTAATCATCCACAACTCAATCTGATTCACGGTGTGACCGGTATGACTCCAAGTGCATCTTCTTATTTAAAATTGGCATTAATTTTACTAAAAAAGACAACTGACATACTCAAAAACAATAAAATGCATTTAAATTTTTTTGATAATTTATAAAAAATGATCAATAAATTATTTTTGACATGTAGTAATCATCCAAACCACAATTTGATACAAGATGTGCTCTGTATGACTCAAAGTGTTTGTTATCAATTTAAAATTTACATTTTTGTTCAAAAAGTGTCACTTGTGGAAAACTGAGAAAAAATGATTATATTATATTTATAATTTAGGAAAAATATTAATAATTTATTTTTGATGTGTAGGAATCAGTTTCACATCAAACCCACACATTATGTGACCATTATGACTCAAAGTGCATGTTTCCAGATTAAAATGAAATTTTAGTAAAAAACACAATTGGCATAATCAAAACTGATCTAATGAATTCATATTATTTTTATACTTTATTAAAAATATTCATAAGTCATTTGAGACATTTAGGAATCAGTCTCACCTCAATCTGACACACAGTGTGACTAGTGTGACTCTACGTACGTCTTTTTATTTAAAATTGGCATTAATTTTACTAAAAAAGACAACTGCCATACTCAAAACCAAGAAAACACATTAGTATTGTTTTTATACTTTATTAAAATGATCCATAAGTAATTTTTAACATTTAGGAATTATTTACACCTCAATCCGATAAATGATGTTTCTAGTATGACTCAAAGTGTTCGTTATCGATTTAAAACTGGCATTTTAGTTCAAAAAAGTACCACTTACTAAAAACCAAGAAAATGAACTTGGATTGTCTTGAATATTTATGAAAATTATTTATAATTAATTTTCAAAGATTAGGAATTATTCTCATATTAAACCCACATATGATGTGACTAGTATGACTCAAAGTGTGTGTTTCCATTTTAAAATGACATTTTAGTTAAAAAAACACAAGTGGCATACACAAAACTGATCAAAGACATTCTTGTTGTTTTGATAATTTAGTAAAATGATTCATAAGTAATTTGGGATATGTATTAATCATCCTCACCTTAATATAATGCACGGTTTTACTAGTATGACTCCAAGTACGCCTTTTTATTTAAAATTGACATTAATTTTACTAGAAAAGACAACTGCCATAATCAAAACCAAGTAAACACATTCAGATTGTTATGATACTTTAGTAAAATGATACATAAGTCATTTTTTATGTGTATGAATCATCCTCACCTCAATAGAATAAATTATGTTCCTTTTATGACTCAAAGTTTCCGTTATCAATTTAAAACTGACGTTTTAGTTCAAAAAGTGTCGCTCACAAAAAACTAAGAAAAGGTGATTGGATTAACTTGACAATTTAAGAAACCAATTCATAATTTATTTTTTATTTTTATGAATTATTCTAATGTCAAAATCACACATGATGTGACTGATATGACCCAAATTTCATGTTTCCAGTTTAAAATGACATTTTAGTAAAAAAACATGAGTGACATACTCAAAACTGAGGAAACACATTATGATAGTTTTGATACTTTAAGAAAATGATCCATAAGTCATTTGGGATGTTTAGAAATCACTAGAACCTCAATAAAACACACGGTGTGACTGGTATGACTCCAAGTACATCTTTTCAATATATAAGTGTCATTTCAGTTTAAAACGTGCATTACATCACCAAAACCAAGCAACGATCCTAGATTATTTTCTCATAATTCCATATTCTATTACTTAATTAATTTCCTTATCATTTTTATCTTATAATTATTTAGTTAATTTTCATATATATAACGCTTGATGAAGAACAATAAATTGTGTGATGTGCAAGAATCAACTGCAACTCAATCTGATACATAGTTTCTTAGTATGACTAAAAGTTAAGTTAATTTATTTATTTATATTATTACTAATATAAGAATTTATTTAATATATAGGTTCATTATTTTACTTGATTAGGGTTGGTTTGTTCTTTTATATAGGTTCATTTGTTTTCTATATAATAGTGTTTTTTGTGTATTTGTGTTATAAATTTTATTTCATTTAAACTATATATTTGTATCTTATTTTCTAATTTATGGTATTGTTTCTAGTATTGTAGTTTGTTGTTATAGTTCACTATAGTATGTCATCTTTCTAGTGGTACAGTGTTTTGTAACATCACGATGTAGTATGCCCCTTTATCAGTGCATTTAGTAGTGCTGGTAAAGGACTTCTTTATCAGTGCATTTAGTAGCGCTAATAAAGGACTCCTTTATCAGTGCATTTATTAGCACTAATAAAGGGGACTTTATGAGTGATAAATAAATGCGCTGATAAATGTTTTATTTTATCAGCGCTTCTAAAAGTGTTGATAAAAGACTAGGTATTTTAACCATGCTAGGGTAATCAGCACTTTTTCAGTACCAATAAAGGCTTATTCTAGCACTTTTAAAGGCTTATTTTGTAGTAGTGAGGGCCTAATTGATTCCCTATATGGGCCTAAGAAACATATTATTACTGTAAATGAAACTATACAACCTACTACATAATACATAAATGTTACCCCTAATGTGTTGGTCAAAGAACATAAATCCCTTTTCATTCCTTAGGTGATAAAGTCCTTAGAGAAGTAGATTATGAGTCTACTATTGCTAGAATTTGGATTAAACTTGAGAAACATTACATAAATACTTCATTGGTAGGTAGGTTTACAAAAAACACCGCATGTTTACATTCAAAATAAAACCTGATAGTTATATTAAAACCCATCTAGATGAGTTTAATAAATTCATGCTATATTTATCCAACATTAATCTTTCTATTAATGATGGGGATCAAGAAATGATCTGCTTAATCTCTTTATATAATTCCTACAACATACTTTTTGAGACCATGATGTATGGTCGAGACTCTTTGACCCCAGAAGAGGTTAAATTTTCCCTTCTTTCTAAGGACACTAGTGGATATATTAGATTTAACGTAGAATTAATGATGTCGGTTTTTTCTAAACAGATCCCAATAGTATGTGTGATAAATTTTTGGTGTCATTTTTTAGTAAAACTGACGCCAAAAATCTTCAAAAGTGATTTTTAGCATCTATTTTACTAAAAACTGACTCCAAAAACCACAAAAGGAATGATTTATGGGGTCGGTTTTTACAAAAATCGATGCCATAAATCAGTAACATAGGATCTTTTGGTGTTAGGTTTTAAGAAAACTGACACCATATATAAAAAATATATATTTTTAGTGTTGGTTTTCCCAAAAACTGACGTTGAAAGTTTTTTAAAAATAGTCAGGATCGGGAAACCCTCGTTTTTTTGGATCTTCAAAATCTAAACCCGCAGAGACTCCTCTTGACTTGCGATGACTTCAAAGGTGTATTTGTGATATCCAACATCCATTGTTATTGATTTTCTTTAATTTTCACGATATGTGGTCTTATTTCTTGATTATCTTCCCTTGTTTCTTTAGCTACAGATTATTTTTACTTCTGAAATCTATTTTTGTGACATTCAACTATGGTTTGATTTTAGTTTTTTGTTTGTCTTTATTTTTTATTTGTACAGTAATTTTTTGTATAGATATTATAGTGTTTAATTTTCCAAAGTATTCCATGGAGAGAATTTTTTTATTGGGATCTATTTTTTTGTTAAACTCTAAATTTTGTAAGTTTCTTTTTAATTTTGAAGATAAATTATTTATCATTTAATTATTTTTTTGATTTGATTCAATTATTTGTTTATATTTTATTATAAATGTGTTGGAACATGTTTGATATTCATCTCTAAGAGTGATCATCCCAGATATGGTGAAAAGTCCAAGTGGACAAGGATGGGATTGTTGTTCATGTAGATTTTTGTGATGGTTTATTATGGTTTCACCTTGACTGATGTGAGTGTATTATTCTTAATACTAATTTATGATATTTATAGTATTTACACTTGGCATGGTACAGGAAGGATGTATAGTTACATGCATCCTTATAGGAATGTACATATTAAGATGTACTGCATATGACATTCCATGTAGGTTGCATTACTATGCTATTTTAAATTTACTGATATACCTTGTATGTTTCATTACAGTGCCCTCTACATACCATGAGAGGATTTTTATAAGAAAACATTATATTATCCATTTTAGGTATTTGATAAGCATTATTGTTTTCACGTCATGATTCTATTATATAATTATCATGCTTTGAATATATTCTATGCTAGATTGTTTCCTACTTATATAGTCGCTTTCCATGCATATTTGTTATGTTAGTGATTCTCTAGCATGTCTACTTATACTTGTTTCAGTGTGCATGATTACTATAGATTTATTAATGGTTCCCATGTGCTTTACATTTTTAGGTCATTAATTACTAATTCATGGTTTTATTCCATGAATCTATACTTAGACATCATGTTTTCTTTTATTTATTACTTGTGATCTCATGACTTGATATAATTTCCATGCAATGTTGGGTAAAATAAAATGATGGAATCAATCTAATTGAAGTAAATTTATAATTTAGAATCCAATGATAAAAAACCTGTTGTTTTAATGATTTATTTTACTATTATATGTATTTCATATTAATATAAAATTATTTAGAAATGAATGTATGTTTTTATTGGGTTTCCTCGGTTGGTATAAATGTTTTCATTCTTATTATTTTATTATAATAATAACAATTTCATGATATAATAAAAAAACAAATAATAATGAATCAAATGTATTCTAATATATACTAATTTAGTTATGTATTTAATTTCATCTGTCATAATTTTGGGAGTATTATGATTGATTTCACTTATAATATGAACATTTACTCTAATTATTATTTTATATTACTAATAATAACTAATTTTTCACTCGTTAAATTAATGAAATCTTCAATAATTTTGATACATGAAACATCAAAATAATGAAAAAATAATGAAAATGAATTAATAAATTTTAGAATATTGATATTATAATTAAATTATAATATTAATATAACACATGTATATAATATGAAAATAAAAAGTTTATTATTTGTAAATGTTTTTCATATCTGATGTTTTCTATCTGATTATCAATAGTTTTTATTAAATGTGTTTCTGCTTATAATTTATCTGTAAATATATATATATATATATATATATATATATATATTTAAATGTTTGTATGTTTTAATATATTCACCAATAATATTGTGATATCAGGTATTGAATGGATCGTAATTGGATACATATATGAAGAACCACTAGTGAATATGAAAAAGGAGTTGATGAATTCTTGGAATTTACTAAATGAAATCTTCAAAATAGTGATTTGATTTTTTGTCCATGTGTAAAGTGTTTGAATATGAGAAAGTTAAACTTTAGAGAAATCAAGGATCATCTCATTTATTATGGTTTTAGCCTTAATTATACACGTTGGATATGGCATGGCAAAAGAACTGGAAATTTAACATCCAAGGATGATGAAAATATTCATAATGAGGTAGAGGATCATATTGAAGAATTAATTCATGATTTAGGTGTTGAAACCATAAAAAACAGTAAATGTTGAATGATTATATAGAGATTATGAGTAATCATTTTTCCTAGGTTGCAGTAAATATACAGTGTTATTAGTAGTTTTTAGATTAGTTAACTTAAAAGAAAAAAATTGGTGTAGTGATTAAAGTTTCTCCAGTTTACTTGATCTTTTAAAAGAGCTACTTCTAGAATGCAACAAGTTTCCATATTCCAATTATGAGGTGAAGAAAATATTGTGCCCAATGGGATTGGGGTATAAAAGGATACATGTTTTCCCCAATGATTGTGTATTGTATAGGAAATAATATGAATATTTATCAAGTTGTCCTACATGTGGGACATCATACTTTAAGATAGATGGGAAAGTCAACTCAAATTAATTCTCATGTAATTTCATCTAACATCATGAAAAATAAATTTTGTACTTTTTAATGATATCATCCAATATTTTTTGCATACGATTCTGATAATTCAACTATGATTCATTCTTAGGTACCAGAATCAAAACTCCTACTAAAGAAATTTGGTACCTTCTAATAATTCCTCATTTGAAGCATCTATTTTCAAATTAAATTGGCACAAAAAAGGTTATATGACATTCAGATGAGTGCATTTATGGTGGTAACTTATGTCACCCTACTGATTCACCACAGTAGAAGAGTTTTGATAAAAAAAATCACGATTTTGTAAGTGAATTTAGAAATCTCTTAATGGGATTGTATGATGTAATTAATCTATATCAGAGCCTTAGTAGCCAACATAGTTCATGGCCTATTTTGCTAGTATTTTACAACTTGTACCCATATCTATGTATGAAGAAAAAATATGTTATGATGATATTGATTATTTCTATACTAAAACAAACAGGAAATGATATTGATGTGTATCTTTCACCATTGATTGATGATTTGAAACTGATATGGGAGGCAGGTGTTAAATTTTTCGATACATACAAGAAAGAGTATTTTATTTTTCATGCTATGATAATGTTCACTATAAATGACATTCCTACATATGGAAACTTATCTGGATATAGTTTTAAGGGACATAAAGTATGTCCAATTTTTGAAGAACATACTTCATATTATCAATTGCATAATGGAAGAAAGACAGTGTACATGGGACATCAAAGTTTTTTTTGAATTGATCATCCTTATCATAGATTGAAAAATTAATTTAATGGTTTACAAGAATACAACCTTTCCCCTAGTCCATTTTCAGCTAAAGAATATTATGACAGGGTGAAAAATATTGATTCAACATCTGGAATGAAAAGAAGTTTTGGTCTTCAGAGAAATATCTATAAGAAGTAGTCTATTTTTTTAACGACCTTATTGGAGATTTTTAGAGATAAAACATAACATCGATGTTATGCATGTAGAGAAAAACATATGTGACAGTTTGATTGGAACTTTGTTATATATAAAATGAAATAAAAAAAATGATTTCATGCTAGATTGGACTTAATATTAATGAGAATAAATTTGGAGTTAGATCCCACTGTGAAAGGAAACAAAACATATTTACCTTCAGCTTGTCACACATTAAGCAGGATTGAAAAAAATAATTTTTGTCAATGTCTTTGTTGTATTAAAGTATTTATTGGTTTTTCTTGAAAGGAGAATAATTTAGAGTCATTGAAGGATTGTAAACTAATAGGTATGAAATCTCATGATTTCCATGTATTTATGCAACAACTTCTACCAGTGTCAGTGCGTAGTATATTGCTGACAGCTGTCAGAAAGACTATCATTAAGTTATGTAATTTTTTTTAATCCATTTGTAGAAAAGTTCTTGATCCAAATTTGTTAGATGTGTTGGAGAATGAAGAAACTCTTATTATTTTTCAACTATAAATGTATTTCCCACCTACATTTTTTGATATAATGGTTCATCTTTTGATTCATTTGGTGTGTGAGATAAGAATATTTGGGCCTATTTATTTATGATGGGTGTATCCTTTTAAAAGATACATGAAAATTTTGAAAGGATATGTTAAAAATCCTTAGGTACCAGAGGCCTCTATTGTTCAAAAATATGTATCGGAAGAGGTGATTGAGTTATGTACTAATTATTTGTATGATTTGGAGCATATTGGTCACCATATATCTCTACATATGATAGTTGATAGTGAAGGTAGAGGGGTTCGAGGATTAAAGGTAAATTTCATTCCACGTGATGAAGTGATGCAGGCACCTTTATACATTTTTAACAATAGAGATGAGGTTTAATCATGTATATCCTCGCATATTTCTAAATTAAAGTTATGATATCAGAAAAGAAAAGAAAAGTGGTTGATGATTGATCATAAGAAGACATTTGTTTCGTGGTTTAAAGAGAAATTCACCACAGATATATCTATATTAGAAACATTGAAGTGTTTAGTAGGGGGACCATCTCTTAATGTGATCACATGGTCTGGTTTTTATATTAATGTCTACACATTTTACACACAAAATCTGGATAACAAGAGTACCATTCAGAATAGTGGTGTGATGGTTTTCGCTGAAGCTGAGCATTTTTTGAGTGCCAAAGATAAAAACCCAATTTCTGCATCAATGCCATATTTTGGAGTTCTTGAAGACATATGGGAAATTTATTATATTAAATTTCAAGTCACCTTTTTTAAGTTTAATTGGGTTGATAGTAAGAGTGGTGTGAAACATGATGAATATGGGTTTAAACTGGTTTATTTGAAAATATTTAATTACAACAAGGAGACATTTATCATGGAGACACATGAAAAACAATTATTTTATGTTATTGGTCCATATAATGATTAGCAGTCCATCATTTTTCAAAGAAAAAGATACCATTTAGGTGATGATGATGATACTAATGATGTTATTGATTTACATGATCCTTATTCATCTATTATACAATTTTCAAATGATTATAATGAGTATAAGATAGACATAGTGCATCCAATACGTAATGATCATGATGAAGGCATGTGGGAAAAAACTAAATTAGTCTCCTAATTTTTTTGGTAAATATTTATATTTTGTTTCTTTTCTTGAAACTTACAAATGCATGCCTCTTTTTTACTTACTTATTTTTTTTCTTTATTATTTCTAAATATTCAGTTTTCTAATGATATGCAGGTACACAAAATTTCATTACAATTTCTAGTAGTAATGTCTGATACAGATAGAGAGGATTAGTTACCGAGGTATATCTATTTTTTCATATTATTAAATACTCTGTAATATACTTATTTAATGAAAGAAAACTGTTAATTTACAAGAAACAAGTGATGGACTACTGATGTATCCTCGGAAGAGGAGACTTATCTTGTTACTACTAAAAAATCAAGTTCTCAAGTTGGTAAATGTGGTATTACATGTTTACCAAAACTATCACTTTCTTGTGATGATGACAGATTACACATTCATTTTGATGATAATAATAACGAAACTGGACCAAATTCAATTCAGTTTATCTATTATATATCGATATAGAGCCATTGCAGGATTAGTATTTTATATCCTGGTTAGAAGTTAGTGGATAGGATGGAAATGTAACATCTTTGGGAGGTCGTGATGGTAAAATATCGTAATTTATTTCTTTTATCTCATTTTTTGAATATTAAATATTTTAAATGTCATATTTAATTTATTCAACTACATATGACATTCAATTTTGAGGAAACCAAAGAAATTAAGAAAATACATATCTCTTTAGCAGTAGTTCGATGGAGAGATTTTAAAATAAAACTGAAAAAAAAATATGGTTTTGGAAATAGAAGGTTTGAAAACCCATGCCCCAAGTATCAGTTTATAGATGAAGATATATGGAAGCAGTTTATTGACAGTCGTCATGAAAAAAAAATTCAGGTATGATAATTATTTTATATTGTAAAATTTATTATATATTTTTCTAATTACTTAGTAGTTTATTTTTATATAACAGGCCTCCAGGAGATCTCATCAAGAGATCCAGTTGAGAAATGTATACCCTCATACTTTATCATGTGGAGGGTATCTGTATTTGGAGCATAAAATGATTTAATAAAAATTTGAAGCATTAAGATCCTGATCTAGTAGTGGTTCAGAAGAGGTCATGTTTGGTCCTCAATCTCCTCCCACTCACCATGAAAAATGGAAATGAACAAGAATAAGTAAAAATGAACAGTATCTTATAGAAGAAGCTAAGAAAGTAGCAGATAAAATTATAAGTAAATATTATTTATTTTTCATCAATTTTTCTATTTTATAAATTTTAAACACTAATATAACTTTTTCATTTTTCATTTTAGGATGAACTTAAGGAGAAAGAGACATGGGGATCTTTTATTCCTGAGGGTAGGATGGAAAACCTAGACACTACTTTGGGAAAGGCAGAACACCCAAGTTGTGTTAAAGGATATCAGGAAGGTGTTAGTATTTGGAAGGTTTTTGGTTAGAGTAAGCAATCAAGAGATCCAGAAATAGAATCCTTAAAAGTTGAGTTGAAAGATATGAAATATTCTATGGGTGATCAAATTCAAGCAGCAGTTCAGATAGCTTTGTTAGAACACTTGGAAAGACAGTCACATTCTGCATAGTCTTTATAGGTATATTATTTATTTGTCATCAATTTTTCTATTTTATAAATTATAGACACTAATATAACTTTTTCATTTTTCAGCCTTCCGAGCCTGCTCACCCAGACTACCCTACCCCATCTTCCTACCTTGCCCCATCTACGTAGCCTTCCCAGGTATATTATTTATTTTTCATCAATTTTTCTATTTTATAAATTATAAACACAAATATAACTTTTTTATTTTTCATCCTTCCTAACCTGCTCAGTCGGACTACCCACCCCTATCTGCCTACTTTGATCCTCCACCTCCTTACTCGAACCAATCCATATATTATTTATTTGTCATCAATTTTTCTATTTTATAAATTATAACCACTAATATAATTTTTTCATTTCTCAGCCTTCCCAGCATGATCACTCGGACTACCCTGCCCCATATGCCTACTTTGATCCTCCACTTCCTCGCTCGGACAAAACCACATATTGTGAGTTTTTTACTGGAGATACTCATATACATATTTTTGTGTTAGGACTTTTTAATTTTGGGGGGGGATTATTTACATCACTAGCCTATGCAGATGGGTCAGGTTAGAGTATCAATAATTGATATTATTTATCATAATGCTCTACTACCATTTCCTACTGAGGAGATCACCAGAGTTGGGGATTGTCTGGGTTATTTTTTACTTTGGACAACTAGTCTTCTTCGATATATTTCATATGAGGTATGTGTTTTTTTAACAGTAATAACAAATGATTCAAAATTACTTATCATGTTTTTTAAAATTTAACTTATATAATAGTATCTGAAAGAAAAAATAAACTACACAAATGAAACAAAATGTTCAGGAATAATCGACTGTAGATTATTCTGATATTTCTTATGGGATACAAAGATTATCTCAGGATTCTTTTTTGTTGAATTATATCTATGTTTTTTAGATGATGGATCATATATGCGTAAGAGAATATCCATTGAGATTAATCAAAGAAGATATCATGCATCTAGTTGATTTTGAAGAGCTTGGCTAGAATGTGGTGTAGTTGTTTTCCATGTAAGTAAACTGACATTTGAATTTTTATTTATTTAATAAAATATGGTTTTAAATTGAATAACTATATTTTCTTTTTAAATAAGGTATCTACACATGCTTCTTCTACAAAATGAAAGTACGGGAATATACAGTTTTGTAGATCTATAATTCATTTCCATGGAAGTGCAACTTGTGAAGAATCCTGAAAGAGTTGCATATATATGTGAGAGATTATCACATATGAAGATTTAATGTTGGTTTTTTTCATTTCTTGATAAGTAAGAATAGAAACATAATTATGAACTAATGATCATTATAATTTCATTAATTGTCAACTTTTTATATTGTAGTGGGCATTGGATGTTAGGAATATTGTGCCCAAGTGAATGCACATTATATTTATTTTTCTTTTTATCATGTAATGTTTGTAAAATATTTTCCATCTTATTAGATAGGTAATTTGCTTTGTTTTTTATAATCTCATTATGTTTAATTCTCATTGTTTAGACATTTATTATTAGTTTATATATATGAAAATGATGTTCATGGAAAAAATTTAATGAGGAATACATGTCGATAAAGAAACCAAATAAAATCAAATATGTGGAAGTACAGGTAATTAGTTTTTATATTGTATTTTATTATGATTTTTTTATATATTGATTTTTATTATTAGTTTAATGTTTTATAACTGCAGTGTTATCATCAAAAAGGACATGTTGAATCTGTTTATTATACTCTACGATTCATGTATGAGATAATCACAACTAGGGAAACTACTGAATTTAATAAGGTTAGTTGTATTAATTTTTTTATATTTTCTACCATATTATTCTATTTTTTAATCTCATATCATTCAATGTTATTGTAGGAATTCAAATATTCCCATTATTATTCTCAATATAATCTTACCCATATTTAATCTATTTTTGTGAACTATTTATTAAGTCTGATTAGGATTTTAGGTATGTATATTCTAATATTTATGAATAATAATACATATGGGTTAAAAAAACTAACTCTTTTGATATAATAAGTGTTTTAACATACTGATAATCAAATGAATGATTCAACAATAACCAACAATGATCATGTTGTAAATTTTAAGTACATGTATTTTAATTTTACTTTATAATATAAATGTGTAGATAATTTTTTGATTAACTAGATAAAAAAATAAAAGTCATAGATTTTTAGTTAATGATAAATATTGTTTGATTATTGTATAATGTGTTTTTATTAAAGGGGTTTCGATTATTTTGGAAGTGTAATATTTTGAATTTTCTAAAAAAAATTAACTTTCGGTGTCGGTTTTTAAATAAACAAACACCTAAACATACTCGGAGAGGTTTTTTGGTGTTGTTTTTTTCTTAAATTGACATCGAAAACCCTCCTATGCTTGATTTTAAGTGTCGGTTTTTATAAAAATCGACATCTAAATCCTTAATGGGAATGATTTTCGGCGTCAGTTTTGGGAAAACCGATGTTAAATCCTATTTTTTCACTAGTGGGAACTGCATTCTAAGCCTTGAATCAAAGGTAAGGTTGAGAGATTTTTCTCTAGGGGTATACCTCAAAATAAAAATAATAAGAAACAATTTAATAAATATAAGATAAAAGGCAATAAAAAACCCAATCCTATGTCTAATTCTAGGGATTAAAAGGTCACCTGTTTTCATTGTGGAAAACCAGGGCACATTAAAACTGAGTGTAGGAAGCACATGCATGAGTTAGAGTCTAAACAATCCACTGATCAATATATTCTTATAGACTTTGGTTATGACACTATTGAGGTCTTTAATGTGTACACTCGTACACTCAATCAATATTGGGTCCTTGATTCAGGTTTCTCTCTTCATATGTGTCCTTTTAGAGAATATTTTCTAGAGTTGGCTAAGAGGGTAGAAGGAGATGTCCTATTAGGTAATAATAAGATGTGTAAGGTTGTGTTTAGGGGTTCTTTTTTGTTATAAAAAAATGACCATACTATCGTTTCTTTAATTGATGTTATGTGGGTTCCCAACCTCTAAATAATCCTGGTTTCCTTATGGGTCCTAGACCAAAAGGGCTTTACCTTCAGGTCAGAAACATGTTATCTTAAAATCTCCAAAGTCTCTAGAACCATTATTAAGGGATATTTAATCAATGGGTTGTATGTATTGAATGGAAATACCCATTAAAGGTAGCTGGGTAGTGTCTATTTAATGAATATTGATAATATTATGCTTTGGCATAGAATATTGGGGCATGTTATCTCCAAAGTCCTTGAGGAACTCAACAAGAAATGGATGTTGAGTGACATCACACCAATAAATATTCCATTTTTTGAAGATTGTGTGATGGGAAATGCCAAGAGGGTTGTTTTTGGAAGGTGTAGTTTCAAATCCACCAACACCTTAGAATATATCCACTCTGATCTATGGTGTCTATCTAGGACTTCCTCCCATGGTGGAGGTTCAAAATTTTATACTTCCATAGATTAATTCTCTAGGAAAGTATATATTTACATTCTTAAAAATAAATCTGATGTTTTAAAAACATTTAAAACTTGGAAAATTTTGGTTGAAACCCAAATTTGTAAGAAAGTTAATACTCTAAGAACAAACAATGGGCTTGAATACCTATCCAATAATTTCATATAGTTTTTTGAATCTTATGGTGTTAAAAGATATAGAACAGTTAGTGAAATACCCCAACAAAATGGATTAGCATAAAGAAAGAATAAGACTATCCTAGAAAGGGTTTGGAGCATGCTTTTATGCTTAGGTATCCCCAAATCCATTTGGGTAGAGACTTCTAGCACTATTGTATACCTAACTAATAGGTTTCCCTCTTTTTATAATCAATTTAAAACACCTGATAAATTGTGGAATGGTAAGCCTCCTTCCTATACCTATTTAAGAGTCTTTAGTTGTACAGACTATGCTCATATTAAGACTAAAAAATTTGAACCAAGAGCTCTAAAATGCATCTTTTTTGGGTAACCTAAGGGTGTTGAGGGTTATAAGCTTTGGGTAGATAAAGCTGGTTAAAAAAAGTGAATTATAAGTATAGATTTTGTCTTTCATGAGTCTTACTCGCCTAAAACCAAGACTTCCACATCATGTGGTAGTGAACCAACCTCTGAATAGGCTGATGAAACTAATATTCTATCCTAGTTTGATGCTCTTATCCTGCCTTATCCACCTGATGAACAACCTAATTTATAGGATATTTCTTCTTCTACTTCTAATTAAGACTCTAAATTTGAACCTACATCCCTTAATAAAGACTACTAACTGACCTAAGATAAAGAAAAGAGAGTTCCAAGGCCTCCTTCTTGTTCTAGTCAGTATGATATGAAATCTTATGCCTTTCATGTAGGCCAATATCTTATAGATTATGATTCAAAAACCTATAGGCAATCCATAAATGACAAATACTCAAAGTAGTGGGTATTTTCCATGAATGAAGAAATAAACTTTTTAAGAAAGAACAATACTTGGACTCTTGTAAACAAACCAACTAATTCTAAAATAATTGGCTTTAAGTAGATCTTTAAAATAAAATAAGACAACATCGAGTGAAATAAAATCAAGTATAAAGCAAGGTTAGTTGCTAAGGGTTTCCTTTAATGAGAGGTAATTGATTACTTTGAGATATTTTCCCATTTTGTTAAGAATTATTCCATTATGGTCTTATTAGAATTTTCTACCTATAATGTTCTATATAGTGAACAATTAGATGTTAAAACTTCCTTTTTACATAGTTTTTTGAATGATAAAATTTATATGAAACCTCCTGATGGTTATCCAAATGAATTAAAATTGAATCAAGTATGCCTTTTAGAAAAATCATTGTATGGCCTGAAGCAGGCCTCTAGGTAGTGGTACTTGAAATTTGATTCATTCATGTTAGCTAACTGATTTATTAGGAGTCAGTATGATGCATGTGTTTACTTTAAATCAACCAAAAATGGAATGATTTATCAGTTGTTATATGTTAATGACATGCTTATTATTTTCAAAAATATTAATCTCATTTTTGTTGCTACATATCAATTAAAAGGCAAGTTTGAAATAATAGACTTAGGTGCAGCTAAGAAAATATTAGGAATTGAGATAATTAGGGACAAACCAAACAAAGTGATTTATTTATCTCAGCATTCTTATGTTTTAAAAATACTCATGTGATATATGTTTGAATACCTAAAACTAGTATATATACCTCTTGGATAGCATTTTAAACTATATTTTACAAAAAAACCCATAGATAATGATGATGTACACTTTATGGTTTAAATACCTTATGCTAATATTGTGGGCAGTGTCATGTATTGTATCATTTAAAATCTCCTAGATATTTCCTATGAAATATTCACTTTAAGCAGATTTATGGCCACACTTGGGAAGCTGCATTAGCATTCCCTTAAGTGGATTTAAGATACCTATATTGTAGCTATAATATTGCATTGTGTTATGGTAAAAATATGTATACTACTAAAATAATTTCTGGTTTTTTTGATGTTGACTATAATAGAAATATTGATACTCGTAAGTCTTTAACCAGTTATGTTTTTACTGCTTGTGGTGGTCCTATTTCATGGAAATGAAACATGCAGTCTGTGATTGATCTTTCAACCATAGAATCTGAGTACATTTCCTTAATCAAGGTAGTTAAAGAAGCTTTTGGATCAAAGGTGTGTCTTTTGAACTTTTCCTTTATGATTATGTTATCATTTTATATTTTAAGATCCAATCTACAATTCACCTATCCAAAAATGTATTATGTCATGGTAAATCTAAGCAGATGGATATTAGGTTGCATTTTATTATAGATGTTGTGGAATTAGGAACATTGTGTGTCAAGAAGATACAAATAAACATCAACTCAGATGATAGTTTTACTAAAGTCATGGTGTTGTCTAAATTCAAGTTTTGTTTAGATAGAATGAATTTAGTTCTAATTCTATGACCATAAGTTCAAGAACAAAACCAATTTCAATTGAAAATTGTAGAGATTTTTGAATTATGGTTTTATTTTGATCTTGTTTTCATATTCAAATTATGCCATGTTTATTATCCCATTTATATTAATTAATCATGCATGAAAATTGATAATAATTTTTTAAAATGCTCAAACTATTATATTGGATCATTTACTATTGGACCTCTCTTTTCCACGTGGGCCTCCTTATTTGGGTTTTGGCCTTTTGGTCGGCCTGCTGCCCACGCACCCCTATAACATGGTGGAAATCTGCTCACCATTTGGATCCTTGTCCATTGATTACTCTTTCCACCCACTGTATCTACACCATCCACTTTTATCACCACTTGATTGCTTAGATGTGTTTTTGTTTCGGAAGTGTGTCCATGGTGTGCCTTGGTTAGCTGTGTCATTTCGTCACTGCAGGTGGTGTCAGATGGAATTTATGCCCCCATGTGCCTTTGCTGCTTAGTGGGATTCATTATAGTTTTTCCTAATACATTGTTTCTCTTGATATCCCCTCTCTAGTTCCCAAAACCCTAGTCGTCTACCTTTTGATTTTCGATGGTGAACCTCCGCACCTACCGAACTTTGCAGTACACTGCTGGTGTGCTGCTCCTAGTAGAGCTTTGACGACAGTGGTCTTGCACTAGGCACAGTAACCAAGAAATATGATAGAGTATAGGGAGGTTTTTTAGCTTTTGTATTTTCATTTAGATTTAACGATTCAAAATAATATGGTGAAGAAGTGAAGAGATCAGAATGGTTGGACATGTTGGCCTCTGACACTGTAAGTTCTTTGCAATTTTATTTCCCAAATCTTTTTGTTGTAGTTGTGTCTTTTGTTCTTATTTTGTTGTTTCTTTATTTCTATATACTATAAATTATCTTCTGTTTCTTGAGAATTAATAAAACATGTGCATGGGTGGTGGTTTTCTTGTCATGCACATAGGTCCCCATGGGACTGAAGCACATTAAATCATTGTGTTCTTTAATTTTTTATTGTAACCTTTTATTTCTTGTATTTTGTTCGCATCATTCTATAATTTTCTTCTTTTTACTGCAAAGATCCAGTTCGATTTTATTGTTTTTTGGTTTTCTTCCATTGTTTGGATCACCACTCAACCTCAAAAAGGGGGTGGAAAGTGCTGATAGGGGGGCTCGAGAAACTGACAATGGATATTTTTAGAGATAAAAAGGAATCTTTTTTAGTAGTGATATATATAAATAGAAATATATTTTTATATTAAAATATTATTTTTTATAATATATAATTTTTTATGAAGGTCGTCATTTATAAGCACTAAAATCAAGTGTTTTAACACCAATGAAGGTACTTTTTATCATCTCTTTTAGCTAATGCTTATAAAACTATACCCTTTATGAGTGTTTTTTTAGCGCTGATAAAGGTTAGTATTAAATAATCATGATTTTATAGTAGCGTTTATATTAAATATAAATCAAAAATTTATAAACCTTAATATTATATAAAAACAAGTAATCTATCAAGATTTGATATCCTAGACCCGGAGACATAAATAATCAATATTATATATTTTTTTATTTATCTTAATTTCAAGTAAAAAAATTAGTTCCCAATAAAATTTTCATTTCAAATATTTGAAGAATGAATTATTTATTAGCCCCATTAAATAAATTTTGACACCTCATCTTGCTTCCTCCCATTTATTTTAATAACATTTCTTAATCATAGCTGTAATTGAGAAGTGACGATGGTGCGGGGGATACTAAAGTTGGATGTTGTTGGGACTAAAGTGACACTCATCACACATACATAGAGTATAGAATCCTTGGATATGAGAGCCTACTGATACAACATCATTTTAATTTGGATCAAGAATGGAACCTTCAATGGCCGCCCCAGGCTGATAGTCCACATGGCACCCCATAGGTGCTATAAGTCGAGCCACTCCTCTGACCCCTTCTCCTTAATCTACATGGATCTGATGTCCCCCTCACCTCACAAATGGAAACATACCAAAAAAATAAACCAATTCACATCAAACCACTAATTAACATCACACCAATAATAATTAAAATAAAAAAATTCAAATCGATATTCAGACAAACAATTCAGATCAGTTCAATAAAATACCAACGATTCATATTAAAAGCATCAGAAATAAGTAAAAAATATAGATAGTAGATCGTGTTAAATAAATTATAAACACCCAAAAAAATCAGACATATAAATGGATAACTTTCAGGGTTACAGCAAAACTTACCTTAGATTTATTCAGATATGCAGGGGAAGCATAGATGAGTGAAATAATAAACCCCAAGAAAGCACCTCTCACTCCCGTTTGCGATGAGATGATAGGTTGAGGATCGTCGTAACTCCCTTATGTTATATAAGGTCAAGCAAGAGGTAGTTGTAGGATGTTGTGGCTATTTTATGTCATGTGTGAAAGGCACCACTGAAGGATCAAAGAACCAAAGGTGGGAGGCAGCGTGGAGGAGAGGGAAAGAAATAGAAATTCGAACCTTGGGAAACTATTGTGATGCGAGTAGTGTTGTTTTTGTTGGAGTTGGTTCCCTTGAACCAACTTCTATTTACTTTATGATAACTTATATTCATGATTTTTTAATATCAATAAACTCATTATCACATCATGATTATTTTTCTACGTAACATTGTATGTGATAATGTCCCAAGAATAGTTGTCACACTAAAAGGTCATAGTAGTTCCCCACTATGATAAGAACCTAGAAGTGCTATGACACTATTCTTATATATATGTTCTATGATCGGATGATATCATTTTAGGGACACAAATGATACAAGCTGTCATGGGTGGAGACTCTTAGGACTTTGAGTAACTTTCTCATGGTGTACGCCCTTGGTGATATACAGTGGGATATTATGAGAATGAGACACGACGGTAGGAAATCTACATTTAAGTGTCATTAGATGTTCCTATATGTGGACGTGTGTATTGGTACTTATACTTCAATATTATTATTAATTTATATTATGAGTCACATACTTCAATGTATTGATGAAAACTATGATGACGTATGTTCGTAGTGAGGTAGGATACATTGGGTGTGTCGCGAGTAATATTGCATTAATGAATAATGATAGAAATTATGTATCCCTTCTATTCACTAACGGAAGTTAATATATCATTCCCTTTGATATAAATAATATATCCTAAATAAATCCACGTCCATGGTGTTCTATAGGAAAGTTTTATTTTAAGAAAGTCAAAAAAATAGATATTGAGCATATAGGTTGATGGCACTGGCATGAAACCTTCTTGATTATAGATATTGTGATAAAGGAATTATATTATATGGTAAACATTTGTATGAGGTGAAATGTCATTGCGGAATTAACTTCTTTATCTATGGGTGCCTTGGTGTGTTGCTAGATGCTAACCTTAGAATTTAGGCTACTCCACCTAATGCCACTGAGAAAGAGGCCTAGAGGGTCACACACTAAGTGTATCTAGAATCTTAGTTAAATAATTTATTATTTAACAATTTTGATAAATATTATTCCCACTCATGGTATAATAATTATTCATGTATTCCTGATCCCATTTATTTCATCACTAGTTATTTGAGATAATATATTATGGGAAGAATAATTAATAAATATTGAGTATGATTAGCGGATTGAGTTTAATGGTTCAGTGAGAAATAATAATATTGAATATTATTTGATTAAATAATATTTAATTATAACTCACAAGTTAAGTGCATGTTAGGAAATAATAATATTGTTGTTATTATTTGACATGGGGGTTTCGTTAGGATTAATGAAATAATTAAAGGCACTTGTGGAAATTATTTTATTATTACCCTATTGAAATAAATTCCCAGTTATATTATTCTCTCATTAGCCAAGGGCAAGCTAAATGACACCAATTTATTTATGTACAAAATTTTGGAGAAAAAACTCTCAATCCTAGAGAGTTCTTTCCTCTCCAAGAATGCTCCTAAGAAAAAGAGAGATCCTCCTCCACTGGATCAAGGATAATGATTTGGAAGTGGTTCTCAAAGAGATCGAAGGCGGATGACACAATTGCAAGGATCTTCTATGCTAGCACCCAAAGACTCCTTCGGTGATGTCCGAATATTCATGGAACACATGTGGATCACCGCTAGAGGAGATCTACCCTTGATCTCTATAATGCAACGACGGTGCACTATTGATCTGTGGTCAGACACATCAATGAAGAAAGAATACACCTTAGGGGTAATTATTATTTAATTAAATTAATTATAAACAATATATGCTGATCCTCTCTCTTGGTTCCAGGTTTCTATTCCTTTGTCTTATTTCTTTAATTCAATTCTGTGAATCATGGATTTCATCATCGCATAGATCCCATATTTTTCATTGAATGTAGAAAAAATCAAAGTTGGGCATCGACCCTCTCGTGCTTCTATTGTGCCCATAACCTACAAGTAGTATTAGAGTGGGAATATTATTGTTTATAATTATTTAAATTCACTAGTGATTTATGCATTCATAATTTAGTTTTTCAATTCAAGTTTAATCATTCTTTTAATCTTAATTACAAGATATGTTTATTCCTCCATCGTTTCTCACATATCTAATAGAAACAATCAATTTTATGATTAAAATAAAATCTAGGAACTCATCCAAAGGTGCCAAGGATTATTTCCAGATAACACAACAGTACACACTGTGTAACCAGAGTTACGCGTCGTGTGGTTGTGATTAATGCACTAGGAGTTAATTTAGAAATTACTCAACCCATGTGCATTAAATAAATGTGGTGTGGTTAATTATTACATCACATTTTGACCAGGATATACTAGAAAATGGTCACCTAGGCTACATGCCATGTGTCCCACTGGATATAGATTGTAGTCCCTTTTGGGTCAGGGTCGGGTCGTGTATCCCATACACGGCTTAGCCGATCGGTGACCATGTAACATGGAGTCAACATGGTGTGTGGCCCATTGTACATGTTGTGTACTCCAAGAATTATGAAGTATGCCTCACACACCAAGTACCTAGGCATGTACTTCTGATAGACGATGAAGGTAGTACACATTGTTTAGATTGGATCTACACGATGTGTACTGTTTCTAAATTACGCAGAATTAAAATTTTAATATCTACATAATGTTCAGATCTACATATCATGTATAAGTTGTATTATAGTTATTATTATATATACATTAAAGCATCACTCGTTACTGAAAATTCATGGAATTCATGTAATTATCCGTGAAGTACATGTCATGAAATTACGTGATAAGTCATGCATGCTATATATTACAAAGAATAAAGTGTATACAAGTATAATACATGTTGAGTAGATTTGGATGGGTATTCACCAGGTTACCTCCAAGGTACATTTATGTACAAGGTTAATTTTAAATGAATTTTAATTTGTTTAAAATTATAATGAATGAGAATCTCAAGGAAATTCAGAAAAGGGATTAAGATAAAAGGGTTGATTAATTAAAGATAATAATTAATCAATTCAAGCGTGATTTATCTTAAATAATAATGATTAAAGAATTGAATGCTAGTTTTATTAAATTTGTAATTTTTTGCATGAATTTGTATGATTATGAGCTAGACCATACCTTTGTATGTGATTGGTTTCCATTTAATTTATTATTAAATTAAATTGTTGTTCTGTGTGCCTTCTCTCCTCATTAATGTATAGGGTCTATGTGCCCATGGTTTCTTTTATATAAACCCCCTTTTACCCCTCACCTACATGTGAGTAAAATCATATGTAATGGATAAATCTCCCAAACTAGTGGAGGTGGTTCAAGTTAGGAACTGAGGCGAAACCAATCCAAGGAGATACAAAGGCGGACAGGTAGAAATATGTAAACACGAACCTTAAATGGTTAAAGGTGTTTCTCCCCTAAGTAAGTGGTTAGTTTATCAACTACTAGATAATATAACCATTAGAAAAATCTCATGATCATATCCTTTATTTTTTTTCTTTCAATTTCATGGTTATTCATTATGGATGTATTTTCGTGATCACATAATTGATGAATTAACAAGCATGAAATATGGAACTAAAATAAGATGTCTTATGCATAAATATTATCTAATACATGGTTAATCACTCAAGAATATCCCACTTAATATTAAAAAGCATGTGAAAAGAAAATAATTGGAAATTTACACATAAAGTATAAAACCCATCAATAAAATATTAAGTCAGTATAACAACCATTACTTCGGTTAGAATTGAACCATAGTTCAAAGTTCTTGAGCAGCCAAAGTTGGGGTAATTTCAATTATCGGGGATTTCTAATTTTAGGTTTTGGGTTGACATATATTGGTTAACATCAAAGGTTAACTTTGAAATCAGGACTTGGTGTAACTGAGAGGCAAAGGTTGAGGAAATCTAAATTAATGATTTAAAGATTGGGGAGTCCACTCAACGGATCAAGGAATTGTGAGTTAATGCATTTGGCATTTAGAATTCCTACCTAAAACCACTAGATTTTCTTGACTAGTAAATGTTTGGGTAATGAGAATGGAATATGGATCCTTTCCACTAGAATATCCAAGCAAAAAGATATGCTGAAGCCAATGGTGAGGGATATTGGGTTTCGATAAAAAAGTGGGAGACTAATAAATATAATATTTATTTATTTATCAAAATTTTATCAGATAAAGTACTAAAAATTTTCTCATATTATTTTTAGAAACAAAATCAAAAATAAAATTTTACGACCTATCCCATAGGGTTTGTCATGTGACTACCCCAAGCTCGCCTCCCGAAGGCCAGGGGCTAGTGACTAGCATCAAAGGCATCAACCTGCAAGTGGGAGGCATTTTCCTGATTACATGTATGCACACATTCACCCAACCACATCCCATAAACTAAAAGGAGAAAACAAGTATACTTAAACAAGTGCTAAGTACAAGTACAACTGAAAACAATTGGTTCATAATACAAACCCAAAAAAAAGAACTAAAAATAGGAAATTACAAAGCGACTCAGGTATCCATCCACTGAAAACCCTACCTGATGGTAAGAGTAGTGTAGCTACTGGAAGCTGAAGTAGTAAGTCCTTTATACCTAATCCTAATGGGCCCTGCCTGGTCCTAGGCCACCAAGTCCTCCGTTGAAGTGTCGATCATCTACACCAGACATACCACGTGCGGGCGAAGCCCGTGTAGGGGTGAGTAACAAAATACTCAGTAGGGGACCCCAAAAAACAAAGGAAAGGCCACAAAGCAATCCTCAAAGCAAACCACGAAGCATAATCATGAAGCAAAATAACTAAGAACAAGATATATCACACCAGGTATACATCTAGGGTAGTGATAGAAGAATCGTTAGTCACACCATCGAACACCTCGGATTCTGGAGAACTCCTCCACTATGAGTATAGTGGGCCTACCGGGTCACACAGAAGATGACTCCCACTAACCATGGATTGTTTTGGTATTCATCCCTAATGAGTACCATGGGTATACTGAGTCACACAGTCTCACTCCTACCCTGGGCCTGCCGAGTCACACATAGGTGCTTCACACCTTGTCCAATTGGGGTACTCCTCACCATTGTGTACCGTGAGTCTACTAATTCACATAGTATTTCTCCCACCATGGGCCTAAAAATTCACACAGAGGTTCTTCCCACTGGGCTATAGCTGAGTCTCACATAGTCACTTGTTAGCATTCTTCAGGTCTCATCCAACCACAGGGTTCCATACGTATCATGCTGATAAGAATCGCTCCTCAATCCATTCTTAGCATCTCAACTTCCACTAAAGTATACTTAGATCATACCAAAAGATCCTCCTCATCAAGAGGGACCCAAATCTTCAAATAGATCATCAATCGGATGCTCGGTTTGCAAGTTATTAACATTTTAGTAAACAGGGGTCGGTTGCGTCTAGGCCCGGTCCGACCTAGTCAGACCGACCCGACCAACCCAGCCCGGGGGTCCCACATACCCTGGTTTAATTCGACTAACTCGACCTGACCTAGTTTGCGTTTGGGTTAGTCTGGTACGACCTGGATAGTGGGTCGGGCCCAATGGGCCTCACTGGACCCGGCCCAGTTTGGCCAAGGGTCCAGCCCACCGGGTCACCCGGCAACCCGGTCTCGTCAAGCCCAGCCCGAAGGGCGTGGGTATGACCAGCCAAAGCAGGTCCATCCTGCTAGGCATGGGTCAATCCCACTATCTAGGGGCGCGGCCCACCAGCTGAGGCCTAGTCCGCTGGGGGCAGACCGGTGGTGCGCCTGGTCAGGATACAGCCGAATGTCGTGTCTGGCTCCTCTGATGCGCCGCAGACGTGGGGCCTCCCTCCTGTCACGGTTGAGTGACCGCAGCTCGCCAGATCGCCCGAACGGCCCTGACGCAGGCCGCCGCCTCCATGCGGCGCCAAGATAGTGTCTCGGCCAATGGGTCGCAGCCTCCTCCACTGCAGCGCTCACGGGCGGACCGCCTCCTCCAGCGCAGCCAGCGAGGGCCAGCCACCTTGTCTAGCACGTAGCACCATAGGTGGCACCACCTCCTCCACACGGCCAGTGAGGGCCGGTCGCCGCCGCCTGTCACCGATGGAACCTTCAGCGGGCCACCGGGTTCTCTCTGGTGGTCCGGTCTCTGGTCCGTCTATGCATTCAGGTCTCTTGGGTCGCCACCATATCTGCCTTGGCCCTAGATTCATCTTTCCACCAATTTGAGGATGCAGTCACAAAGAATGCATAAGGTGGAGGTGCTCGGGCCTTGTTCTTGTCAGCCCACACCCTCCGAATTAGAGGTTTAAAGTAGGGAAGGTCCATAGATTTCAATTCAATCAACAAGTGATAGTTTAAACCTAGATAAAGAAATCCCAAAATCCACCCTCTTGCAAGAACACATGATCCGTGGATTAACCCATTTGTTTGTGGGTTGATCCGCGTTCATCGTTGAATTTAATAATGGGGAAAAAACAAACTTAAACACAACCCCTACCTAGATTGAGGATCTATTTCTAATGAGGGGTGAAGCTCCGAGCCATCGTCAATCCTCGATCTGTTAGCGTTCGTCATCATTCGTCGATGGCGTTCTTCATTCTTCAGAGAAATCTGTCGGTGGTTCATCAGAGAATTGTCTGCTGATTAATTTTAATCTCTCCAACACGTCAAACAAATAAAAAGAAAACACGTCGCAATGTTTTAGTTACACTGCGACACCGTTTCGTTACGTTGTTTCATTTATGAAACAACATAGCTATTATGCCTCATTTAATGCATCGTTACGGTGTAGGTTTTTGAGCCATTAATGAGTTCCATTAATGTGCCTCATCATTGTATTTTATCGTCACTGTGTCGCCGCTCGTCGTTTGAGGAAAAGAAATAAAATATCTTTTTAAAGTTTTTTTTTTTTTGAAAGGTCCTAAATTTAACTTTTCTGTTCTTCCCTTGTCGGATGAAATTAAGTCCTTTCTAGGAAAATCTCAGTGTTATGAGTTCAACGGTTCCCTCTAATTTTCAATCCGAGCACCGATTAAAAAGTTAAAAAAAACCCACTCACGCGTCTACTTAAGTGAACTAAAAAGTTAAAAATTCTATTCTGGGCTCACCGAGCCTCAAAATAATGTACCATCAGAGCGTGTAGTCTTGAAATATTTTCATATAGTTTAAAAAAAATACATGTAAATTTCAAGACATTACATTCTCCCCATCATAGGGCTTTATGTTCCCAAAATCCAAAACAAGAGCTAATCAAACTAATGGGGGTAATAAGCCCGAATCTGAGCATCCCTCTCCCATGTGCTCTCCTGGATATTCTTGTGATGCCACTGAACATGAAATAGAGGAATCGCCCACCAATATAGGACCCACTCCTATCGATCCTCTATCTCCACCTAGAATTCCGCAAATTTCTCCCCATCGTCAATGTCTAGCTTGACCCAGTCAATGATGTGTGATGGATCATTAACTTATCTCCTCAGTTGCGACATGTGGAAAACATCATGTACCTGGTGCATCTGTGGGGGAAGATCTAGGTAGTATGCCACCTCACCAACTTTTCTTAGGATCTGAAAATGTTCGATGAACCTCAGAGATATCTTGTCACCTCGGCCAAATCTCTATAATCCCCGTCAGGGTGAGACCCGAAGGAACACATGGTCTCCCTCCTCAAACTCCAAGGGTCCTTGCCTCCTATCATCATATGATTTATGAATTATATATGCAGTCCTCATCCACTCTTGGATGATCTTTACCTTCTCAGTTGTAGCCCATACCAACTCTAGACCCATGAGTGCTGACTCCCCTAGGTCTGTCCAGTATAGGGTTGATCTGCAAGGCTACCCATAGAAGGCCTCGAAAAGTGTCATTCCAATGGTGGATTAATATTTTTTGTCGTATAAAAACTCCACCAGTGGAAGGTGGTCCTCCCAACTATGACCAAAATCCAGGACGCAAGCACAAAGCATGTCCTCCAAGGTCTTTATGGTCCGCTCTTTCTGACCATCTGTCTAGGGATGAAAGGTTGTGCTCAAGCGCAGCTGCATCCCAAACACCTCCTGAAATCCCTTCCACGATCAGGATGTAAATTGTGAATCGTGGTCTAAGATGATATTTAAAGGTACCTCATGAATCCGCACTATCTCCTAGACATAGAGGCATCCCAATCCATTTATCGGTCCCTGCTCCTGGATGGGTAGGAAGTGAGCTGATTTAGTGAGTTGGTAAATGATCACCCAAATAGAATCATGGCATTTGGATGTAAATGGTAACCCCATCATGAATTCTATTGAGATACCATACCATTTCCACTCTGGTACCTCAAGTGGCTAATCCAAGCCTGCTGGAACCTGATGCTCGGCCTTCACTTGCTGACAATTGAGGCATCGTGAGACGAACTCAGTGACTTCTTTCTTTATTCCTGGCCACGAGTACTGATGTCATAGGTCTTGGTATATCTTCCCCACTTCAGGATGTACCACCAAAGAGGATGTATGGAACTCCCTCAATACCTCCTCTCGCAACGCCATGGGTACTATGGTGCGCCCTTTTAAAAGGATGATGTGCTCCTTACCAATCAAAAATTCATCGGGAGCATGCCCTAAGGATAACTGAGCACATCGGACCTCATAGTTAACATCCACTAGTTGTGCCTCCTTAACATGTTGTAAGAGTGGGGGATTAATAGTCATCAACTGATGGTAAGTGTCTCCATCATCATCCACAAAGGATATCTGCATCACGGCTACCTGCTCTGTCGCCTCACTCAACAGCTACAAACCGGTCCTCCTACTAAGCGCGTCTGCTGCCATGTTCCCCTTATTAGGAGTATAGAATATCTCAAAGTCATAGTCCTGGAGGAACTCTATCCATCGCTATTGTCCCAGGTTCAGGTCCTTCTAGGAGAATATATACCTGAGACTCTTGTGGTTAGAGTAAACTATAAACCGCTCACCCATCAAGTAGTATCGCCAAATCTTCAAGTCAAAGACCACTACTGCTAACTCCAGGTCATGTTTCACGTAGTTTTTATCATGCTTCCCCAAATGGAATGAGACGTAAGTGATCAACACTCTCTCCTACATCCGAACACAACATAGTCTGGTCCCTGACGTGTTGCATAATACTACATACTCAACACCCTCCTCTGGTAATCTCAAGATGGGGGCATTAGTCAGTCTTCTCCTTAGTGCCTGGAAAATTTGCTAAAATTTATCCGTCCACACAAAGGGTTGTCTTTTCTGTATCAAAGCCGATAAGGGTGCTGCCAATCTGGAAAATTCAGGCATGAACCTCCGATAGTAACCGGACAACCTCAAGAATCTCTGCACCTCAATCATGCTCCTAAGTGGATCCCGATCGATTAATGGCTCTATCTTCTCCAGATCCACAGCAACTCTAAACTTTGAGATGACATGTCCTAGAAAGTGGACCTCCCGAATCCAGAACTGGAACTTCGAGATATTACCATAAATTTGGTGCTCTTAGAGTGTATTCAGGACTATCCGCAGGTCTGTAGAGTTCTCCTCCTCCAATGCTGAGTACACCAAGATGACATCAATGAAGACCATGAAAAACTGGTCGAGGTAAGGTTGGAAAATCCAGTTTATGAGTCCCATTAATACTGCTGGGGAATTGTTCACACCGAAAGGCATCACCAAGAACTCATAGTGGCCATACCGGAACCTGAAGTCTGTCTTCGGTACATCCTCATCCCATACCTGAAGCTGGTGATAGCCTGATCTGAGGTCTATCTTAGAGAACCATATTTCTACCTTCAGTTGATCGAAGAGGTCATCAATTCTCAGTAGTGGATTCTTATTCTTCACAGTCACCCAGTTCAGGCACCGGAAGTCCACACATAATGTCAAACTCTCGTCTGCCTTCTTGATAAAACACTACTAGGGCTGCCCATGGGGAAATGTTGGGTCTTACGAACCTCTTCTCCTGTAAGTCCTCTAACTGTACCCTCAGCTCTTGAAGCTCCACGGGAGCCATCCGATATGCCGATGTTGATATCGGTGTCGTCCCAGGGTATAGGTTGATGCAAAATTCTACCTCTATGCGAGGAGGTAGTCCTGAAACATTCTTAGGAAAAACATCCTCGTACTCGTCCACCACTATAGGAAAGCTTAGACTCCTCTCATCCACTATACTGGGGGTGAGGCTAGCGAACTGATGAGTGATCAAATTCACCCTTCTCCAATAAAGTCTATCCTGTGCTGAAAGGGTTTCCTTCTCACCGGTGAAGGAAAACCTGGTCCCATATCTGTGGACACACCACACTGTATGCCTAAAATAGTCGATCTCAGCATGGACTGTGGATAACCAATCCATACCCAATATAAAATTGTAAGGCCTTGACACTACTACTAGAAGATCCCATCTGAAGCTCTCACCTCCTAGAGTAAGCTCACACTACCAACACCATTGTGTAATAGTTGAATCCCCTTATGTAGGAGTCTCTAGCCGTAAGGATCAAGCCAAAGGCTCCACTGGAATCTCTGAACTCCAAATGAGAGATGTGGAAAAGAAAGAGTGACTAGAACCTGTGTCTATAAGTACTATAGGTAGGGTGGAGAAGACACTGATCATACCTCGTATCATCTCTGGAGTGTCGTGGTCATAAGTCTCTGCTTCTTAAAGTTGAGCTCACCCATGTCTGCCTGCTCCCTGAGGTCAGGGTGGAACACTTGGGGGTGGTGGTGGTGGTACCTCAAACCATCACCCACCGCCAGCTGCTCGGCCTGCTCCCCTTCCAAATCCACTGCTCTTCAAAACTCCTCGCTCGAACCTCTACCTCTGTCTCGATGGTCCCTTGACTGTTTTCTAGTCATCTGCATGGCGGGTCGGGCAGTCACGTGTCATGTGTCCCTGCCTGCTGCACACGAAGAAAAGCCTAGCTCCTAGCTAACTCCCTCTGGTCTAGGAGCCCCGCACTGCTGACCCTAAGTCTCAGGGTCGGCCCCTGAAAGACCTGGCATGCTTGGGCCCTCGTGTCAGTTGTCTGCTGCCTACTGAAGACTTCATCGCTTAGGGTTTGATAGTGGCTTTGTCTATCGGTGCCTACTCCACCAAGAAGCCCTCCAAAATAAGGGCTCACTCTAGCACCTCGCCCTGGGTAGGGATGCTAAGAGACACCATCGATGCCCCGATCTCCCACCTGAGTCCCTGCTCAAAGGCTCGAGCCTTAATGAAAGGGTCTCAAACCATGTTTTTGTAGTAGTGTGAAAGCTCTATGAACCTCGATGAGTACTTATCCACCATCATGTTGCCCTGCTGAAGGTGAAGAAGCTCCTGAATGTGCATACACTGCAAGGTCACAGGGAAAACTCCTCCCATAAAAGCTTCTCAAAGTCTGACCTGGAGAGGGTCACCTCATCATGCATCTAGATGGTCAAACTCCACTATCTACCTACCGAGTCCTGTAGAAGTCTCTCCACCAAGATCACCATCTGGTCAAGCAGTGTCGTCACTAATAGGAAGACCCATGTCACTACCTCTAGCCAATCCCCAGTGACCTGAGGATCTGTCTCTCCCCTGAACCTGGGAGGTCTCTGTCCATGAAACTCATGCAAGGCGTTGATCCATCACACGTCCTCTACCTGTAACGCCGGTATTAAATGCGAATAAACGGGTTTTGGAAACACTATTGCACCCCCCAAAGGGGCCATCTCTAGCACTAGTCCCTGAACTGATGCCTCATCGCTAGGCGGGTTGTCTACATGATCACATATCAGGATCCTGGCAGGCTGTCTGCATGGAGGAATCCTAAAATAGATCAAGATGTATCACAGTTAGGAGATTATACCTGGTGAGCTAAATGTTATTCAAAAAGAACATAAGGATACACTTATGCAAACAGTGTTTTCATGTTTAGACCTAAAAATCAGAATTCAAGATCTGGTGTATGGATACGTCGGTCGTCGCACCAAAACTGGACACCCCGAATCTAAAAGTCAAACTCAAAACACTTAACATTATTGCCCCAAAAAAAAACAATAGACTCCAAGTCTTATAGGTGGAACTTGTAATGTCCTGGACCTCTTTGGTCTATTACTTTGCTGAAATCTGGGGTTTGAGGTGTTCTGGGTGGTCAAGGTGACTTATTCCCAACACTTTTCCAAATTTCGAATTTATGAACAGTGTTTCTAGAATGGTGAGGTTCTAACTGTAGCCTTTATTTCCTTTTCCAAATTTTGAGTTCATGAACAGTGTTTCCAGAATTGTGAGATTCCAACTTTAGCCACTATTTCCTTTTTCAAATTTCAAGTTCATGAACAGTGTTTCCAGAATGGTGAGGTTCCAACTACAACCTCTATTTCCTTTTCCAAATTTTGAGTTCATGAATAGTGTTGCCAAAATAGTGAGGTTCCAACTACAGCCTCTATTTCCTTCGCCAAATTTTGAGTTCATGAACAGTGTTTCCAGAATAGTGAGGTTCCAACTGCAACCTCTATTTCCTTTACCAAATTTCAAGTTCATGAACAGTGTTTCCAGAACGGTGAGGTTCCAACTACATCCTTTATCTCCTTTGAAAAAATTTGAGTTCATGAACAGTGTTTCCAGACCAGTGAGGTTATAACAGTAGCCTTTTTTTCCTTTTCCAAATTTCTAGTTTGGTGTACAGTGTTTCCAGCTTCCTAAAATTTCACCCCTTGGACATTTCCTTTGACATAAAATGCATTTAAAGCCTCATTTTAAGGAATCTAAGTCTGATTCAAATGCCATAACTCCTATATTAATTTTCCTAAGTCGCTGGATGCTTTTAGTTAGTCAAACCGCATGGTTTAATATGATCCACTTTTAATGGAAAATCCAGCGTATCTTAAACCGCTGCTCCGTTAAATCTTCTAAGGGATGAGATATCTTCCTCCCTAGTTCTTCCTCCCTATTCTCTGGTATGAGATTCTCAAACCTTTCATTCCTTCTCGTAGGATTTATGCGATCAAACTTTCATCCTTGGATTGGTTCCCCTCTATTTTTTATACAACCAAGTAGTATCGATCAATCTTCAATATAAGGTATGATCTATCGTCATTATTTTGGGTTCATCTCCTTATGTTTCTCCTTTACCTTTTATGGAATGCTATCTCCATGTTCCTAATGGACTTTTCTTGGGTGTTGACTAGTATGGTGGTGTCTCTGCATCCTCTAGTGGATACAGTTGTCACGGGGGGAGGAGATCGTAACTGGTTGTGTGGATCATTCTTATATAAAGAATGTTAAGAAACGTTTGAGTTAGGGTATTCATTGCTTCTCTATTATTTTATGTTCAAATATAGAGTTATCATGTTTTGGACCAATGGATCACAATATAATTGACATATTAAATATTTGAACCAGATAAATAAATTGACATTGATCGTATGTTATTGCCTCTTGTTTTGTTAGATAGTGTGATATCTATTATTTCTTTGTTTAGATTATCGGTCTTGATGGAAATTGGTAAATAACCTAAACTTGGAATTAATTGATAATTATTTTGGCTAAAGATAAAGAGGCATGAAAATGAATCCAGTTGTTGTTGTAATTTGATGCTAATCAAATTGATACAGTAAGCATGTTTAATTGTTTTTGATAGATTACTATTTAGGTTTCCTGTCATTGAAACCTATGAATAATTAATCAGTTAATTCAATATGTATTAAAGAACTGGTTGTTTGATAAAAGATAATTCCTTTTAGGGTTCTAAGTTACCCTCCTACTTGTTTAAGGGCTAATATCTTAGTTGATATTATGTTTGTTTTCCTGCTGCTTGTGTTGTGATGTAAGCCTGGAAGGCTATTGTGATATGTGGGGGTAGGGAGGCCTATTGATTGTGGTATAAGTTGATGCCTATATTCGTGAGATGCATCATTTTATGCAAGTGGGTGTTGGGGAGGACACTAGAGATAATGGAATGGGTTGGATGTAAATGTTTGGATGCTTTCTGTTTCTTGTTGGTTGTTTATCTTCTTTACTTTACCCACTACTCAAGGAAGTTGGTTTGATTACCCTCCTTTAAAAAGGGGAGAAAATGTGCGGGGTATGCCACATGCTTTCTGTGTTTATCTTCCTGAGGGAGGATGGGTCTACACTCTTACTATAGGTGGAAAATAATCAACAGGTAGTTCACCTACTCACCGTGTTGAGCCCCTTGTGTTTATTAGCTTAGAATGTTTTTCTAGAATTCTTGGGAATATGGGAAAGTAATGATGTTAATAAATGATTTAATAAATGATGTTAACCCATGGGGTTGGAACTTGCTGGGATGCAATGCTGAGGTTTCAATTTTAAAGGAATAGTGGACTTTGGGTGTGATTATAATAAAATATAATGTGGAAATTGTTAATGGTTAATTAATGTTTAATGAATTAATTAACATAAATTGTAACTAATAAAAAAGGGAATGAAGTAATGTAATAATTCTCTTTAAGTGGTTGTGTGCTTATAGGATACCTAGTATTAGAAGTGGCAGTCGGGAATCTGAGAGACGTTAGATGCAATTGAGTCTAAGACTAGGTTATGCAAATAGTGTGGTTGTGAGCTATAGTATGTTCTGTACTTTTTCTATTTCTATACGCTATTTTACCCCGTCAGTTAGGTAAACTGACAGCCCGAGGATTCTGAGCCCTGGGGGTGTTTCCCCAACATTCCGGTGGGAGGATGGATGGCTGACTACCCCCTTTGTCTCCGCTCTCTTCTCTTGGTAGTTACTTGTGCTGGTAGGCACAGTGGTTAGTTTTCCCCATATATGTGTGTAAATAATTGTAATGGCTTGTGGTTATTCACACAAATATATTCTAGATATATTTTCCTATGGAATACTATATGTGTAACATGTATAGGCTGTGATGGCTTGAGGATCCTTACTCGGTGTGTGGGATGTAATGGATTGAGGTATAATGCTCGACGTATGATACACGTTATGTGAGCTATGGTGGCTCCTAGAAACTACCTAGTTACTTTTCTTACGTGGATGTGGTGGTTTTTTTTCATGAGGTTCATGTTGTGGTGCTTCTCCCAGGTGTCTGTGAGAAAGATTTTTTGGAGAGAGATGGCTTAGGACGTGCAATGTTGGGGAAAAGCGGAAAACCAGTGGGGAAGTAGTAGAGGGTTGCCCTTGATATTCTTTATTATATTATATACTCTTGTATGCAGTACTTGGTGAGAGTATCCATGGTGAGTTTGGGAACTTATTATACCTATTTAGGTGACGATTTAGTTTCACTTGTTGTTCATTGTGCTTTAGAATGATTTCTTTAATTTTTCACGTGAGGCTTCGGGGAGGATCCTATTGAATATACTGTTATACTCACCCTATGTCTATATAAACTATTTTTCAGGTCACTAGGAGTAGGTTGGAGATCAGGTTGGTTTCTACTAGCTTGGGGTTGTAGGAGATGTTTGGGCTTGTGGTTACTGCTATTTTTTCTTTTCTTTTGTACGTGTAGTTTCCCCCTTCAGTTGTAGTAGTTTTGCATGACATTTTATATGTATACTTGGGTTTTATTTTTTATTGTTTTCTGGGTTGGAGTTGGTTGGTGTCTATCTTATCTCTATCTTTCTCATGTATTCTCTTAGAGGGTAATGCCTCCCATTTGTGTGTTTACTATACCCTCGGTGCTAGTCGCCGACCCGGGGCCTACTGGAGGCGAGACTCGGGGGTTATTATCTCCCTTATCACATTGCTGACCTAGGAGAGGTACACCTTGTGGGGAGGGGGTTGGGAAAAAGTGGTATCAGAGGCTTTGGTAGAGGGATAGGATGGAGTTTGGTGTTAGTCACAGGTGAGGTTTCATGGGTTGGTAAGGAAATGGTGTCAGTCATGTTTAGAAAGGGATGTAAACACTAAAGACCTGCTGATACATAGGCGTTTAGGTCCCCCTATGATCTGATGAATGGACCTTTAAGTTTGTAATGGCTACAAAATGAGGTGATACTAGTTGCAGGGTAGAGACCTAGGAAATGATCATGCATCATTCTTCTTTGTTCCTGTTTTTGAATGGATAGACCTTAGGATGGGTTAACCTAAAATGAATAAAAGAAAACAATTAATTAATTAATGTTGAGTCTTCCATGTTCCAGGTTTAGGAGCTCTAACTATTTTTTATTTTGTAGGTATGTCTCTAGGTCGACAACCTTGTCAGGTTTTCATAGAAGATGTCCATCAGGCTATTCCAGAAGATCACCATAGGGTAGAGTTTGGCGACGACAAAACATGGTGGAGGACACTCCTAGAGTTTCAGTGCCAGAGTCTGCAGAAATACAAGGGCTCCGTTTCAGATGCAGTCACAGAAGACTGGTTAGAGGAGGTTGAGATAGGATTCTGTTTGATTAGTGCTCAGAAGGAGCACTGTGTGTCCTTAGTTGTGATGATACTGTGTGGAGCAGAAAGGAAGTGTTGGTTCTTATTCCTCAGGGATTGCGAGGAGTCGGCGATCTCTTGGGAGGAGTTCTGAGACAAGTTTAGAGTCGAGTTTATTTGTTCTGCCGCGAAGGCATCCAGTCATCAGTAGATTCTTACCCTTCGATAGGGGAGATCTAGTGTGTGAGTGTTTGGAATACATTTTGTATCCTTTTCCAATATGATTCGGGCCTGTTGTCAGATGAGGAGGTCAGGGCGAGGAATTTCGAGGAGGCTTTGCATCCATAGATCCAGCGTCGGGTCACTCAATTTATGATTAAGACATATATTGAGGTGTTGGTGAGGGAATAGGTCATCAAGAGTACATTAGCCCAAACTGAATCGTCATGAGAGGGGATTCTTCATGATTCCTCATAAAGCATATTTGTGGTCCAGGGTTCCCAGTTTTCAGGGCAGAAGAGTTTTTGTTCAGCTGGGGGTAGGTCCCATCCCTAAACATCTTATTTCTTTAGGGGTGGCGGCTCTCAATCCTATGCCAAGGGATCATGAGCTTTTTTTTTCTTGTGGTAGTCAAGGTCATCAGAAATGATAGTTCCCGACCTTTCAGAGCAGTCATCATGTACCAGGTGTTCCGCTCCATGTTCCTCTATTGAGGTAGTTCCATCTAAGGCAGCAGCAGCAGGTTGCACCAACTTTGGATATGCAGAGGGTAGATGGGGTAGGCAGAGGAAAACCCTATGATGCTCCCCTTCCTCATAGAGTAGAGTGTGGCCATGGTGGTGGTAATCATCAGGTTCAGAGAGGTCATGTAGGAGGTTGTGGTCAGCTTCATGCTTTAGCGTTTCCAGCTCCAGGTGAGCCAGACACCGTTCGAGGTACCCTTTTCTTTTTTTCTACTTTGGTGTATGGCTTGTTTGATTTAGGAGAGACACAATCCTTCATATCACCTACCATTTTCCATGATTTGGTACTTGATGTAGAGAGGCTTCCAGTTCCCTTGGCATTGAATACGCCAGTTGGAGGTCAAGATGACTTGTTTGAAGTATGTAGAGATTGTGAGCTAGTGTTGGGGAAGTACCACTCTTGGGTAGATTTCCTATTTTTAAAGATACAACCATATAATATCATCCTCAGCATGGATTGGTTGTATTTAGTTCAGTCTATCATGGATTACTTCAGGAGGCAGGTTGTGTTCTTCGATGAGGATGGAGAGCTAGTGGTGTTTGTTGGTGAATGAGACCCTCGGATGGGTCAGAGGCATGTTTCATCCTTATCATCCTTGATGGCTAAGCTGATGTTGAGTTATTCAGAGGTTCAGTAGTTGGAGTTTCCTAGGTTCATAGAAGAGTACCCTGATGTCTTTCCAGAAGAGGTTGTAGCATTACCCCCTCGATGAGAGATCGAGTTTGGGATTGAGCTATAACCAGGAGAGTTTATTATCTCTATGTCTTCATATAGGATAGCCCCTTCTGAATTACGAGATCTATGTATACATCTTGATGGTCTGCTATAGTGCGGTTTTGTTCAGCTGAGTGTGTCACTATGGGGTGCACCGGTTTTGTTCGTGAAGAAGGCTAATGGTATTTTGCGGTTGTGTATCGATTATTGTCACTTAAACAAAGTGACAGTGAATAATCACTATCCTATTCCACGGATTGATGATTTATTCGATCAACTGAAGGGTTCAAGTTGGTTCTCAAAGATCAACTTACGGTCAAGATATCATTAGATGCGTGTGAAGGATGAGGATATCCCGAAGACTGCTTTACATTGTCATCATGGTCATTACAGGTTTGTTGTAATGTTGTTCGATGTGAATAATGATCTATCTGTGTTCATGGGATTGATGAACATAGTGTTTTTTGAGTTCTTGGATAAGTTCATGGTGGTTTTCATTGACGAAATCCTTGTGTACTCTATGTCTGAGGAGGATCAAGCAGATCATCTACACACCGTTTTGGGAGTTCTTCATCAACATCAACTGTTTGGGAAGTTGTCGAAGTGTGAGTTTTGGGCTCTAGAAATTTGTTTCTTGGGGCATTTTATGTCCTAGCATGGAGTAGTTGTGGATCCATCGAATATAAAATCATTTATGTCTTGGGAATCCCCCAATATAGTGGTAGAGGTACGAATTTTCTTTGGTCTTTCAAGATACTACAGGAGGTTCGTAGTCGATTTCTCTCAGGTTGCGACTTTTTTGATGACATTGACTAGGAAGGATCAGGTGTTCATGTGGACTGATTAGTTTCAGGAATCTTTCGAGTATCTGAAGGAGAAGTTAGTAAGTGCTCTAGTTCTTTGTCTTCAAGTAGAGGGAGTTCAGTTTGATGTTTTCTGTGATGCTTCACATCTGGGGTTAGGTTGTGTTCTGATGCAGTAGAGATCAGTTGTTTCTTATGGGTCTTGGAAGTTGTGTCCCCATGAATGTAACTATGCCACCCATGATCTTGAGTTGGAATCCTTAGTGTTTGCTCTAAAAATGTGGAGACATTGCCTCATTGGTGAGCACTTTGTGGTTTTCACCGATCATAAGAGCCTGAGGTATGTTTTCTCCCAGCATGACTTAAACTTGCAACATCATTGGTGGATGGAGTTCTTACAGGAATATTACTTCAAAATATCATATACCCCTAGAAAGGGAAATGTTGTGGCTGATGCGCTGATTTGTAAGTCACGTAGTGATGCAGTGCATGAATCTGGTGATTCCTAGAGAGTAATGAAAGAAATGTCAGCATTACATCTCGATATGGGAGAAGTTGGGGGAAGAGGTTGTCTTTTTCAGATGATGGTGCAGTCATATCTGGTGCAGTAGTTGGAATATTCCCAGTTGGGGGATCTAGAGGTGGAGGTCTTGAGAGACCGAGTTGTTTGTGGCAAGGCCCTTGATGCTTGGTCTGGGGATGAACAACATCGAGTGTTGTATCACGGAAGGATATTTGTTCCTTTGGAAACACACGAGATGGTTCTTAGAGAGTTACATAGTTCACCTTTACCAGTGCATCCTAGCATGAAAAAGATATAACGAGCCTTGAGGAGTCAGTTTTGGTGGCTTGTGTTGAAGCGTGCAATTGAGGAGTTTGTGCCTCGATGTTTGGTCTTCCAGAAGGTGAAGGCCAAACACCGTGTTCCTGGTGGTTTTCTCCAACTGTTAGATGTTCCCTAGTAGAAGTGGGAGGAAATATAAATGGACTTTTTTACTTGTTGACCTCGATCTTAGGAAGTACATGACACCATTTGGGTGGTAGTTGATCGTTTAACAATAGCGATCAAGGAGTCAAGCTCAGAGGAAGTTTTGTCGAGGTAGTATCTGGAGGAGGTGGTGAGACTTCATGGAGTCCCAAGGATGATCATTTATGATCGAGATCCCCGTTTTACCTCTAGGGTGTGGAGAGTTCTCCAACATGCTTTCGGTTCTCACCTATGCCTTAGCACTGCTTTTCATCCGTAGACGGACGGTCGGACAGAGCGGACTATCTAGACTCTTGAAGACATGTTATGCTCTTGTGTCCTGGATTTTGGAGGTTCGTGGATGAGGAACTTACCCTTGGTGGAGTTCACTTAAAACAATATTTTTCACTCTATCATTGGTATGGTGTTGTTTGAAGCCTTGTATGGTCGATGTTTTCATTCTTCGTTGTGCTGGACTGGGGTCGGAGAGTCAGCAATTCTCAGACCGAAACTAGTGAAAAATACAATAGAGATGGTTCAGGTGATTCGTGAGAGGATGAAGATAGCGCAGGATCATCATAAATCATATTTTGGTCAAAGGAGGAGACTCTTAGAGTTTGATGTTGGGGATCATGTGTTTCTAAAAGTGACTCCTTATCATGGGCAGTGAAGGTTCGGTCGCAAGAGTAAGATTTCTCCCCAGATTGTTGGTCATTTTGAGGTTTTGGCTCTTGTTGGATTTGTGGCGTATCAGATAGAACTTCCCCTGAAGATGAGCTGAATACATGATGTTTTCCATGTATCACAACTCCATCATTATCTTAATGACAACTCACACGACATCGATTGGGGAGATATCGATGTTTATGATGATGCGACCTTCGAGGAGCGGCCGGTAGAGATCCAAGACTGCAAAGAGAAGGTGTTGTGCGGGCATTCTATCCCCTTGGTTCATGTCTTGTGGTGACACAATGGCGTGGAGGAGAGTACCTGGGAATGTGAATCACATATACGCGCTCATTACCCTGAGTTTTTTTTTGTTTAACTCTTTTTGTGTAAAAAAATGTTTTCTTTGTGGTTGTAGACCTTTTGTGTTTATGAGATGTCTTTCTTTGGTTGCTTCTTGAGGATTTCTCTCTTTTGAGAGGTATCTCGATGGGTGGTTGTTCGGACCCCATTTCTATTTCCCTTTAGGTGGGTTTTGAATTATTGAGGATGAGAATGTTTTGAGAGGTATCTAATGTAATGTCTCGGACCTCTTTGTTCCATTACTTTGCTGAAATCTGGTGTTTGAGGTGTTCTGGGAGGTCAAGGTGACTTATTACCAACACTTTGCCAAATTTCGAGTTTATGAACAGTGTTTCCAGAACAGTGAGGTTCCAACTATAGCCTCTATTTCCTTTTCCAAATTTTGAGTTCATGAATAGTGTTTCTAGAACGGTGAGGCTCCAACTGCAGCCTCTATTTCCTTTTCCAAATTTTGAGTTCATGAATAGTGTTTCCCAAACGGTGAGGTTCCAACTGTAGCCTCTATTTCCTTTGCCAATTTTCGAATTCATGAATAGTATTTCCATAACGGTGAGGTTCCAACTACAGACTCTATTTCCTTTTCCAAATTTCAAGTTCATGAACAGTGTTTCTAAAATGGCGAGGTTCCAACTGAAGCCTCTATTTCCTTTTCCAAATTTCAAGTTCATGAACAATGTTTCCAAAACGGTGAGGTTCCAACTATAGCCTCTATTTTTTTTTCCAAATTTTGAGTTAATGAATAGTGTTTCTAGAACGGTGAGGTTCTAACTACAACCTCTATTTCCTTTTCTAAATTTTGAGTTCATGAACATTGTTTCCAGACCAGTGAGGTTCTAATGGTAGCGTTTTTTTCCTTTTCTAAATTTCTAGTTTGGTGTACAGTGTTTTCAAATTCCTATAGTTTCTCTCCTTTTACATTTCCTTTGACATAAAATGCATTTAAATCCTAATTTTAAGAACTCTAAGGCCGATTCAAATTCCATAACTCCTATATTAATTTTCCTAAGGATCAGGATGCTTTTACTTAGTCAAACCATGTGGTTTAATGTGATCCTATTTTAATGGAAAATCCAACATATCTTAAACTGACGCTCCGTTAAATTTTCTAAAGGGACGATATATCTTCCTCACTAGTTCTTACTCCTTGTTCTATGGTGTGAAACGCTCGAACCTTTCATTCCTTCCTATAGGATTTGTGAAATCAAACTTTCCTCCTTGGATTGGTTCCCCTCTATTTTTTATGTAACCAAGAAGTATCGATCAATCTTCGATGTAAGGAATGATCTATCATCATTATTTTGGGTTCATCTCCTTCTATTTCTCCTTTACATTTTATGGAATGCTATATCCATGTTCCTGATGGACTTTTCTTGGGTGTTGATTCACGCTCAAATTTACCCAAGAGAAGAAGGTAGAATGGTCCTTGTAGTCTCATTTGGGTTGTCGAACCCTCATATACCTAAGAAGTAACCTACATACATGTGAATTCTATGGATTGTTTTTGGCTATGAAGTGGCCAACTTGGGTTGATTTAATATGGTTTTAAATTAACTCTAAGATACTTAAGTGAATTCAATTTAAAATAATGAGTTGATCCTAGGTTATCACTTGGGGTGGATTGGATGTATTCCCTTTTCAATTATTTTAATTTCTTATATTTGAGATGAGTTCATTTACAGAGATCAAACAACTTCATCACTTACTGATTTTATACCAACACACCATAATACTAATCAACTATACACTTGTAGGATCAAATTTATGATCAATCCAAGTTAAAGGTTTGTATTAGCACTTAAAGTATGTGGCCTTAAAATTGAACAAGGATGAAGAAGTTTTAAAATCATCAAATAAAAATATCAATTAAAAGAAGTGATTATACATTAATGGGGTGATAAATAACATCCAATATATCCTCTTTATACTCCCTTGGATCAAACTATAATTGTTTTAGCCCTCCATTGATGCTATGTTTTCAATGGAAGCGGGAAGTAGACTCGTGAGGGAGGAATTGAATAAGTAAAGAAAACAATTAAAAGAAAATGATCACTCCACCGTTGTGTGAATAATTTCACAAGGTTTTGTGTGAATAAATTCACATATTGAAGCAACGGTATCAAAGTGATATATAGAATAATATAATAATAGTATAAGAATAACTTTTATTAAGAAACTAGGATGAATTAAAACAACTTACATGTGAAAGACAAACTTGAGACAACAAAATCACAGCATAACATTACAATGAAAGAAAGATCAAAAGATGATCAAATACTCCAACAACACTAAATTAAATAGGAATTTTTTAAGCCTTGGGTTGATCCTCCAATATTCCAAGCCTCTTCAATTAATTTTGGTAGGACATAGGTGGGTGGAAAGTTGAGGAAGAGTTGATTTTTCCACCCTTGACCCGAGGTGGAAGCCAGCTTTCATCCACCAAACAGACTAGTCTGAATGGCCTTTTAGATGGCCGAATTGGAGTGGGACATAGAATAAAAAAGTTAATCTACGGATGTATCCTAGCTCTCTGTAAAATTTCAGCCCAAATGGATATGTGGGTGTCGAGATATGATTAAATTGGTGGGCTCCTTTTCTGGGCCGCAGAATCTGGCCTAGAATTTTATCTCTAAATTGGTACGCCTTAATAACCACCATCGAGGCCGAATTAGCACTTTCTTCTGAGTAATTATTTGTTCCTATATATTTATTCTAGAATCACATGAAATTTGGGCTTCATTGGGCCTATATGTTGGGCCCCACATTCTCATCAGTGGGCTAATGTTCAGTCTGCCTTCTCCAAAATTCTTTCCTTTCATCGCCAAATATCTCCATCATCCTTTATGAATCCTCAATTTATCCCTGAATGAAAAATGTTCATATTTAAGTTTATATAAATTTAACAAAATATAAAATTAAAATATGGATAATTTCAATCCTTAAAATTAGATTAATCATTGAGCCTAAATTGGTGTACATTAGGCATGAAGTGCACAAATGATAAGAATGGATGTTCAAAATTAAAATCCACTAACTCAGTCCCATAAGATCAAAAATGAACATTTAATACCATTAAAATGTAGTTAAAATATGTATTTTTATTTTCTAATAACACCCCCCAACTTGATATTTTCTAGTCCCGAGCAAAATGTATCTCAACAATATGAAATTCGAATTCCCTTTTCCAAAAACATTTTAATACACAATGATCACCAAAAACCCTTATACCAAACAATCATGAAACCCATCAAAATATTTTAATACAAGATAGTTTCATAAGAATATCACAATCCCAAGCCCATTCCTTTGTTCAAATTCATCATCATATTTCATCCAATATCAATTAAGAGTGATGATGTGTTGTGCATCACTTTAGACATGGGGGTTAATCTTTATTCAAGAGGGAAAGAAAGTGCTAGGTGGAATCACATTTCAATATTAAGATGAGTATTCAAAAGAAATTCTATCTTTTTTTTTACAATTTTTCCATGGTAATTGAAATTGCACTCAAAAGAGTCAACCCCTGTAGCGAGACTTTACTGATGACTCCCAGGCTCAAAGACCTTAGGGAACCAAGTGAATCTCACATACTCGGGAATCATCTCGAGTTAACTCAGTCAAAAACAAATTCAAATTACTAAAAATAGAGATAAAATTACTAACTCTGGTCCATAAAACTATGGAGTCACGATCCCTACATGTCTAAAGCCATGCATTAGGTCATTTCATTTCTCTACGTGCAAATTTATTGTTTTTTTTAAATAATGAATACTCATATTAAAAATAAAATGATCACCAAACCTATGTTATTTATTTGGGGGACCCCATGAACTCCAACTAATACCCCACTATCCAAAGGACATGCTTTGTGATTTTTTTTATTTGGATGAAAATATAAGCCATGAAATATCACATTAGACAGCCACACTTTCCAAAATCTATGCTCATTAAATTATAAATGGATTAAAATCAAAATCAGGGCATGCTAAATTATTTGATATTCATTTTTAAAGTGTACAATGTATGTTATCATGTTCAAGGTTAAACAAATTTTTCCTTCCATTAAGGCACACTTTTTTTCAAATCATTTATTTTTTTAACACAAAATCATTTTTTTTATTTTATCTCCCCCCAACTTAAAATAACATTGTCCCCAGTGTTTGAAGAAAAGAAAATTTAGAAGGGGGTAGAGGTAGAGAATGAGAGTTCAAAAAGGAAATTGAAAACAAGGATCATGGAATGAAGTCACCTGGTGGTTGAAGTTGAAATTCTTATTTCTCCCTTTTAATCCCTTGATCTCGATGTCACTCTAAGAATTCCCTAGTGGAAAAGATGAAAAACAAAATATATATATATATATATATATATAATAAAGAAAGTAAAATATAAGTATATATATAAAAATTATAGAATAAGGAAGCATAAAAAGTCATAGGTTCGTGGTAAGCGCGTGCCCATGTCTCCCTTCAGTCTCGAGTTAGATTCCCCGCGGCTTCGCCGGTTTTGATGGGGTTTGACCCACGACCTATGACATGTCCTTTTTTTATTTATTAATATATTTTTATTTTATTTTTTGTATTTTTATTTTAACCTAAAAACACATAAAAATAAAATGAACTGATGATACATTGTCTTCTTTTTAAATTTCTGGGTAAGGTATTACTCAAGGATCACACCACATAACACAGATGAATATGGTGCTCCCCTTTCATACCCATCCATACTCATAATATAAGAAAATGTCAACAGTCTATTTTATATTATTTTTAAATATAAAAATGATTAATTATTCCTATTTGAAAAATAAATATGATTCCAAAAAGATTGGAAACATGAAAACCACGGGTTGCCTCCCGTGCAGCGCTTTTGTTTAATGTCATTAGCCCGACATGGATCTTAAATCTATCAATTTTTTCCTGGTTCATAGGTTTTCTCAGTTAACTCAACCTCTATTTCTTGTTTATTGAATGATTCAATGAATGGTTTTAACCTATGACCATTTCCCTTGAAAATGTGACCACTAGTGGGATATTGAATCTATACTGCCCCATGGGGGTACGCATGATGCACTATGAAATGACCTGACCATCTAGACCTTAACTTTACTGGGTGTAAATGAAGTTTTGAACTATACAAGAGCACAAATTTTCCCGGTTCAAAATTTTTGACTTTCATATTCCTAGATTGGTAGACTTGAACTCTAGATTTATTGATCCTTGAATTTTCATAAGCCCCCATCTTTAGTTACTCAAGTTCATTGAGATCTAATTTCCTTTTTTTCTGACCAATGTGAGGTCATAATTTATTTTCTTAATTTCCCAAAAATCCTTATGCTCAATTTCAACAGGTAAATGGCATGATTTTACATAAACCAACCTATATGGTGACATTACTAGGATGGTTTTTTATGTTGTACGATATGACCAAAGAGTATTTGAGAGTTTTTCAGACCAATCTTTCCTAGAAGGATTGATAGTTTTTTCAAGAATATTCTTAATCTCCATATTTACTAACTCAACTTGACCATTGGTTTGAGGATGGTACGCAGTGGAAACTTTATGAGAAATCTCATACTTAGGTATGAGGTAAGAGAATGGAAAGTTGTAGAAATGGGTTTCTCAATCACTGATTATAACCCTAGGAATTCCAAATCGAGAAAATATGTGCTCTTTCAGAAATTGGATCACAACATGATGGTCATTATACTTGGTTGGAATGGATTCAACCTATTTTGATACATAATCAATAGCTAAGAGGATGCAGAGGTATCCCATAGAGTTTGGGAAGGGACCCATGAAATCGATTCCCCAGCAGTCAAAGATTTCAATCACTAAGATGGGAGTGAGTGGAATTTGATTCTTTTTGTGATTGACCCTACTTGTTGACACTTAGTAAAGCTTTGACAACATGTGTAGGAGTCCCTTGAGAGGTTGGGCTAGAAGAGACCACACTGAAGAATCTTAGAAGATGTTTTCTTAGAGGAAAAGTGACCTCCACATGCCTCACTATGACAGAATTTAAGGATGGACTCTTGTTCAGATTCTGGGACACACCTCCTAATGACTTGGTCAGGGCAGAACTTATAGAGGTATAGATCATCAAACACATAGTTTCTAACATCAGAAAGTAATTTCCTTTGAGCTTAAGTCCCTAAGAATTTTCTAATGACTCCTGTAACTAATAAATTGGATATGTCGGCATACCAAGGGTAGTCACTCACAGAGTATAGGTGTTCATTGGGAAATGAATCAGACACAGAACGGTGATTTGAGTTGTCTTTGAAGTCAATCCTAGAAAGGTGATCATCTACAACATTTTCAACGCCCTTTTTATCCTTGATTATGAGGTAAAATTCTTGTAAGAGAAGGACCCACCTAATTAGTCTAGCCTTGGCATCTTGTTTTTTGGAAGAGGTATTTTAGTGCAGAATGGTCAGTGAACACAGTGATGGGGGATCCTAAGAGGTAGGACCTAAACTTCTCTAAGGAAAACACAATAGCAAGTAACTCCTTTTAAGTGGTGGTGCATTTGATTTGGGCATCATTTAAGGATTTTCTTGCATAAGAAATGACATAAAGAGTTTTATCACAATGTTGTCCTAATACAGCTCCTACAGAAAAGTCATTGGCATCACACATAAGTTTGAAAGGAAGGTTCCAATTTGGAGATTTCATAATGGGAGGAGAGGTGAGAGAGGATTTGAGGATTGAGAATGAACCCTCACAGCTTCCTGTCCAAAAAAATGGAGCACCATTTACTAAGAGAGCACAAAGGGGACAGGTGATTGAACTAAAGTCCTTGATGAATATTCTATATAAACCAGCATGTCCTAAGAAAGACCTCACTTCCTTGATAGTTTTGGGTGATGGAAGGTGATGAATGATGTCAACCTTGGCTTTATCAACTTCAATCCCCCTACCTAAGACCAGATGGCCTAGAAATAGTCCCTCTTTAACCGTGAAATGGAATTTTTTCCAGTTTAGAACCAGATTCTTTTCTTCACATCTTGAAAAGACTCTCTCCACATTCCTCAGACATCCCTCAAATGTATCCCCAAACACAGATAAGTCATACATGAAGACCTCAAGAAAATCCCCTACCATTTCTGAGAATATTCCCATCATGCACCACTGGAAGGTTCCAGGGGCATTTCATAACCCGAAGGGCATGCATTTGAAGGCAAAGGTGCCGAATGAACATGTGAATGTATTCTTCCCTTGATCCTCTAGGGAGAACACAATTTGATTATACCCCGAGTACCCATCTAAGAAATAGTATAAGGAATGACCTGCCACTCTCTTAAGGACTTGGTCAATGAATGGTAAGGGGAAATGGTCCTTCTTGGTGAATGGGTTTAGCTTACTATAGTCGATGTGGACTCTCCATCCACTACTCACCCTAGTTGGAAGAATCTCTCCATCCTTATTGGTTATCACTGTGATTCCTGCCTTCTTAGGAAACACTTGGATTGGACTGACCCACTCACTCTCAGCTATGGGATATATGATTCCATCTTTTAATAATTTCATAAGTTCCTTCCTTACAACCTCCATGATATTAAGATTGAGTTGTCGTTGAGGTTGATGGCATGTCTTTGAATCGGATTCCAGAACAATCCTATGAGTCTCGGTAAGTGGGCTAATCCCAGGAATATTAGACAGGGTCCAACCAATGGATTTCTTATGTTTCCTAAGGACATCTAGAAGAATCCTCTCATGATTGGATTCAAGATAAGAATAAATGACAATTGGATGTGTTTGATTGTCCCCTAGGAAGGAATACTTGAGTGCAGTAGGAAGTTCCTTCAATTCAAGATCAGGTTGGTTCCGAATTTCAGCAGAAGATTGGGACATTGGATCAAGATCAATTTTGTTTCCTAGAGTTTTAGATAGGATTTATTCCCCACATGTAGAAGGTTCAGCTACTAGATTGTATTGATCAGATTTAGGGAAGGAAGTTGGAGTGGTCTCCATGAAAGTGGTTTCCTGAAAGTTTTCACTGATTGTTGGACCTAAGACTTCATCATAAGAGAAATTTTAAAATGATTCAAGCCAAGGAGATAAACTTCCTTCATGTGAACAAAGGAAGTCAATCTCATCCTAACTTAAATATCCATCAAATATTACTTGATGTTCTATGGATTCATTATCAATGCTTCCTATCATTTTTACTTCATGAATGTCCTATCCATCCCCTATTTGTGAGCTTTCATTATAGATGTTCAAGTCTAGACTCATGTTTCCAAAGGTGATGGTCATGTTCCCATTTTGGATTCAGATAATAGAGTTGATTGTTTCAAGTAAGGGATGACCAATGATAATTGGGGTTTGTTCCTTATTTCCTAAGTTTGGATGGTTGTCAAGGACAATAAAGTCAGCAGGGTAGATGAAGTTTTCAACCTTTACCAGAACATCCTTTAAAATCACCTTTGGAACCCTAATGCTACGATCAGCAAGTTGAAGTGTGACAGATGTGGGTTGGATCTCTTCTAGGCTTAACTTGTAGTATACATCATAGGGGGTGAGATTGACATTGGAACCTAGGTCACACAAGGCCTTGACAACTTTGCTCCCTCCTAGTTCAACATTGATGTAAGGGCAACCCGGTTCTTTCAACTTAGGAGGAATGGTCCCTTTAATGGTGGTACTAACATTAGCTTCCAAAAGGACTTGGTTTTTATGTGAAAATTTTCTTTTAAATGTGTATAGGTCCTTAAGGTATTTTGAGTATGTAGGAATGGTTTGAATGGAATCGAGAAGGGGAATTTTCAACTTGACTTGTGAAAAGATTTCCCTCAATGTTTCACTCAATTCAGGCTTGGTTTTCCCCCTCATGTGTTGAAGAAATGGTGCAGGTTGTGGGGTTGTTTGTTGAAGAGTTGTTTATTTGAAAATTTTATCATGTTTTTCAGTTTGATCATTTGGTTCATTTGAATTTTCATCCAAGTTTGAATCTTCAGATGGGTTTTTAATTAGTTGTTCAGGTTTCTCAATTGATTTTCCACTTCTTAAAACAGTCACAGCCTTTAGTTGTTCATGAGTTGTTTGAGTACAACTTGACTCTCCCATTGAATTTGAGGATGGTAATGCCTGAGTAGGCATGGGTGCCTTTCTAGTTTTGATGGTTTGAAGTTCTTGTTTAAGGGAAGAGACTTCCGAGTTCATTCTTTCCATTTGTTTGCACAGTTTTTCTAGTAGGATTTGTGGAACAGTTTAGGTTGGTGCTTGAGAAGATAGGTTTATCCCAGGGGGATATTTTGGAGGTGGGATGGTTTGTTGAAAATGGACTGGTGGTTGTTGGTATTGGATAGGTTGGTTTTGGAACTAGTTATGGGTTTTCTAGTTCTAATGGGGGTAAGTATTTTTTCCCTGTGGTTGGCTAGGTTGTTGGTTATCTTTCCAACGGAAGCCTGGGTGGTCATTATACCTTGGGATGAAGTTGTTTTGGTATTGAGGCTTTTGAAAGTTCAAAGAATTTACTTCCCCTGGGGGTCCTACTAAAATAACATCCTTTATGGATGGAATGGTTGGGCAGTTGTCTATATTATGGTCATATTTGTCACATATTGTGCAAACAGGTTCTACAGTTTGGATTTTATGGACTTTCCTAAGGTCTATCTCTTCAACCTTTCAAGAGAGTACTGCAAGTTTAGCCCTAAGGCTTTCCTCTTTTCTAAGTGTATGAATTCCAGTAGTTCTATGTGGCTTTTTAGAATAAGGTGAAGTTCCCCATGTTTGGTTTTGTTCATCAAGGATTTCCAGATACTCGTAATAGTCATTTGGGGCTTTGTTTTTAAAGGTTCCATTACACATCATGTCAATGAATTGTTTGTTCCCCGGACCCAACCCTTCATATAAAATTATCACTTGTTCAGGAATAGAAAAACCATGGTGTGGAACCATGTTTAGAGTGTGTTTGAACCTCTCCCATGTTTCATAGAATGAATCTCCCTCTTTTTCAAAAAAGTTTTGGATACTCTTTTTAAGTGGAATTTTTTTGTGGTGGGGAAAGTATTTTTTGTAGAATTATCTTTGTAGTTGGTCCCAAGAGTTGATGGATGATGGTATCAAATTTTTTAGCCAATTGTTAGCTCGATACTTTAAAGAAAAAGGAAATAGCCTCATCTTAACTGATTCTAGTTGATGTGGGGGACACATGGTTTCTACAATGTCATTGAACTCCTTAACGTGAAGGTAGGGCATCTAGGACTCCATTCCATGGAATGTGGGAAGGTGGTTTAGGACATGGGGTTTAAATATGTAGTTGGAATCTTATAGGGAATTGTGTCTAGTTCATGAAGGTTCATTGGTCCAGGAAGGTGTGAGGTAGTCATTCATGTTTTGATCGACTGCATTCCCCAAGTTTGGGCCTGCCTTATTTGGATTTCCATTTTGGTTCCCACCCAGGTTTATGAGTTGGTTTATTTGAAGAAATTCTATTAAAATGGGCTCAATTTTTGACTCTGAGTTATTAGGAATATTAGGATCTAATGGAAAGATTTCCCTTGATTTACTTGGCTCCCCAACCCCGGGACTATCCACCCTAACTAGACGGTTTGATTGATCACGAGTGTAGGCGGACATGCGCCAAAAGAAACAAAACAAGAAAGGGACAAGATAAGAGATCTTGGGTGAGAATAGAATAAATGGGGGAGAATAGAATGGGTGTTGAGATGACTTACTTGGTTTCCCATCAACAGCGCCAAAATTTTATTCACGCTCAAATTTACCCAAGAGAATAAGGTAGAATGGTCCTTGTAGTCTAGTTTGGGTTGTCGAATCCTCATAGACCTAAGAAGTAACCTACATACATGTACATTCTATGGATTTTTTTTGCTATGAAGTGGACAAATTGGGTTGATTTAATATTGTTTTAAATGAAATCTAAGAGACTTAAGTTAATTCAATTTAAAATAATTATTTGATTCTAGGTTATCACTTGGGGTGGATTGGACATATTCCCTTTTGAGTTATTTTAATTTCTTATATTTGAGATGAGTTCATTTAAGGAGATAAAACAACTTCATCACTTACTGATTTTATACCAAAACACCATAATAATAATCACCTATACACTTGGAGGATCAAATTTATGAGCACTCCAAGGTAAAGGTTTGTATTAGCACTTAAGTATGTGGCCTTAAAATTCAACAAGGATGAAGAAGTTTTAAAATCATCAAATAAAAATATCAATTAAAATAAGTGATTATACATTAATGGGGTGATAAATAACATCAAATCCAGACCCTTTATACTCCATTGGATCAACCCATAAGTGGTTTATCCCTACATTTATACTATGGTTTCAATGGAAGCGGGAAGTAAACTCATGAGGGAGGAATTGAAGAAGTAAAGAAAACAATAAAAAGAAAATGATCACTCCATCGTTGTGTGAATAATTTCACAAGGTTTGGTGTGAATAAATTCACACCCTAAAGAAACGGTATCAAAGTGAGATGGATAATAACATAATAATAGTATAATAAGAACTTTTATTAAGAAACTAGGATTAATTAAAACAACTTACATGTGAAAGACAAACTTGAGACAACAAAATCGCAGCATAACACTACAATGAAAGAAAGCTCAAAAGATGATAAAATCCTCCACCACCACTACCTTAAATAGAAATTTTTAAAGACTTGGATTTATCATTCAATAGTCCAAGTCTCTTCAATTAATTTTGGTAGGCCATATGTGGGTGGAAAGTTGAGCGAGAGTTGATTTTTCCACCCTTGACCCGAGGTGGCAGCCAGCTTTCATCCACCAAACATACTCGCCTGAATGGCCTTCTAGATGGCTGAATTGGAGAGGGACATATAATAAAAAGGTGAATCTACGGATGTCTCCTATCTCTCTGTAAAATTTCAGTCCAAATGGATATGTGGTTTCCAAGATATGATTAAAGTGGTGGGCTGTTTTTATGGGCCACAGAATCTGGACCAGAATTTTATCTCTAAATTGGTCCGCCTTAATAACCACCATGGAGGCATAATTAGCACTGTATTTTGGAGAATTATTTGTTCCTATATATTTATTCTATCATCCCATGAAATTTGGGCTTCATTGTTACTGTATGTTGGGCCCCACAGGGCTGGTGTCCATCCTGACTTCTCCTGAATTCTTTCCTTTCATCGCCAAATATCTCCGTCATCCTTTATGAATCCTACATTGATCCTTGAATAAAAAATGTTCAGATTTAAGTGTAGATATAATTCCCAAAATATCAAATTAAAATATGGATAATTACAATCCTTAAAATAATATGAATCATTGGGCCTAAATTGGTGTACATTAGGAATGAAGTGCACAAATGATAAGAATGGTTGTTCAAAATTAAAATTCACTAACTCAGGCCCATAAGACCAAAAATGAACATCTAATACCATTAAAATTTAATTAAAATATTTATTTTTATTGTCTAATCAGGTGTTGACCGGTGTGGTGGTGTCTTTGCATCCTTAGGTGGATACAATTGTCACGGGGGGGAGGAGATCATAACCCGTTGTATGGATCGTTCTCTTTTAAAGAATGTAAATAACTGTTTGAGGTAGGGGATTCGTTGATTTTAAATTATTTTATGTGAAAATATAGAGTTAGCATGTTTTATCCCACTGGATCACAATGGAATTGAAATATTAAATATTTGAACCGGATAAATAAATTGATATCAATTGTATATTATTACCTATTGTTTTGCTAGATAGTATGATATCTATGCTTTCTTTGTTTATCTTTTTGTTCTTGATGGAAATCGGTAAATAACGTAAACCCGGAATTAATTAATAATTATTTTAGCTAAAGATAAAGAGGCATGAAAATGAATCCAGTTGTTGTTTTTGTAATTTGATGCTAATCAAATTGATATAGTAATCATGTTTAATTATTTTTTATAGAAAACTGTTTAGGTTTCCCATAATTGGAACCTACAAATAATTAATCGGTTAATTCAAGATGGATTAAAGAACTGGTTGTTTGATAAAAGATAATTCCTTGAAGGGTTCTGAGCTACCTGCTTGCTTGTTTAAGTGCCAAGATCCCAGTTGATATGATGTTTGTTTTCCTACTGCTTGTGTTGTGATGTGATCCTGGAAGGCAATTGTGATATGTAGGGGAAGGGAGGCCTGTTGATTGTGGCAGTAGTTGACGCCTAGAGTGGAAAGATGCATCGGTTTATGCATGTGGGTATCGGGGAGGACACTGGAGATAATGGAACGGGTTGGATGTAAATGTTTTGATGCCTTCTGTTTCTTTTTGGTTGTTTATCTTGTTTACTTTCCCCACTACTCAAGGTAGTTGGGTTTCTTACCCTCCTTCCAAAAGGGGTGAAGATGCATGGGGTATTCCATGTGCTTTCCATGTTTAGCTTCCCGAGTGAGGATGGGTCTACGCTCTTGCTATAGGTGGAAAATACTTGACGGGTAGTTCACCTACTCACCGTGTTGAGCCCCTTGTGTTTAGTAGATTAGAATGTTTTTATAGAATGCTTGGGAATATGGAAAAGTAATGATGTTAATAAATGATTGAATAAATGATATTAACCCATGGGGTTGGAGCTTATTAGGAAGCAATTTTGAGGTTGCAATTTTAAAGGAACAGTGGACTTTGAGTGTGATTCTAATGAAATATAATGTGTAAATTGTTAATGGTTAATTAGTTTTTAATGAATTAATTAACGTAAAGTGTAACTGATAAAAAAAGGGAATGAAGTAATGTAATAATTCTCTTTAAGTGGTTGTGTACGTATAGGATTCCTAGTCTTAGAAGTGGCGGTCAGGAATCCGAGAGACGTTAGCTACAGTTGAGTCTAAGACTAGGTTATGCCCATAGTGTGGTTATGAGCTATAGTATATTCTGTACTTTTTTTGTTTCTATACACTACTCCACCCCTTCAGTTATGGCAACTGGCACCCTGGGGATTTTGATCCCTATGGGGTGTTTCCCCAACATTTCGGTGGGAGGATGGATGGCTGACTACCCCCTTTGGCCTCACTCTCTTCTCTTGGTAGTTACTTGTGCTGGTAGGCACAATGGTTAGTTTTCACCATATATCTGTGTAGAGGGATGTAATGGCTTTTGGTTATTCACACACATATATTCTAGATATAGTTTCCTATGGACAATTATAGGTGTAACGTGTATAGGCTGTGATAGATTGAGGATCCTTACTCAGTGTGTGGGCTGTAATGGCTTGAGGTATAATTCCCAACGTATGGTACACATTATGTGAGCTGTGGTGGCTCCTAAAAACTACCTGGTTACTTTTCTTATGTGGACATGGTGGTTTTGTTGCACGAGGTGCATGTTGTGGTGCTTCGCCCAGGTGTCTGCGGGCAAGCCTTTTTGGAGAGAGATGACTTAGGACGTGCGATGTTGGGGAAAAGTGGAAAACCAGTGGGGAAGTAGTAGTGGGGTAACCTTGATATTCTTTATTATATTATATACTCTTGTATGCGATACTTGGTGAGAGTATCCATGGTGAGGCTGGGAACTTAGTATACCTGTTTAGGTGACAAGTTAATTTCACTTGTTGTTTACTATGCTTTAGAATGTTTTCTTTACTTTTGCACGAGAGGCTACAGGGAGGATCCTACTGAGTATACTATTATACTCACCCTATGTTTATATAAACTGTTTTTCAGGTTTCTAGGACCAGGTTGGAGATCAGGCTGGTTTCTACTAGTTTGGGGTTGTAGGAGTTGTTCAGGCTTGTGGTTCTTACTGTTTTTACTTTCCTTTGGTGTTTTCAGTCCTCCCCCCCTCCTTCATTTGTAGTAGTTTTGCATGACATTTCATATGTGTACTTGGGTTTTCTTTTATATTGTTGTCTGAGTTGGAGTTGGTTAGTGTCTACCTTATCTCTCTGTTTTTCATGTGTTCTCTTAGAGGGTAATGCCTCCCATTTGTGTGTTTACTATATCCTTGGTTCTAGTCGCCAACTCTAGACCTACTGGAGGCGGGTGACATGTGCCTATCATGGGGTGTGACAAAAAAAATATAACCTAAGTTAAATGTAGTAAATTGGTTAACCTAAGTTGTCTCTATAGAGGAGTGCGCAACAATTATGTTTGTCACTTAAAATTAAGAAAGAAGAAAAGGTTGTTTTTGAAATTGTTTGAGTTGAAAAATAAAGAAATCAATAAAAAAAATGTTGAACACTAATGGATGAAAAGGGTGATGGGGTCAGGGTAGGATTAACTTTTTCAATGTCATCATAGTAATAAAGATCATATTCCCTCTCTTCCTTTTGAATAACAAATGAAAGACTCCTCGATCGAGTTATCAATCACCCTTGGTTAAAGAAACAAATGGAACTCACTCCTATGTGCATGGAAGTTCATAAAAAATCCCTAAAAAACTAAGGAAAGTCCCGGTCAGGAATTTTTTCTCCTTATAACTCTATAAAAATTTCACTAATTCCACACACGTGCCAACGATCGCTGGACACTCACCACCTAACACAATATGCTCGATCGAGACAAATTGCACTAGGAAGAGGGAGATTAAAAGTCTTTAACCAAAGCTATTAAGAATGAATACACCAAAATAAAAACACGATTGGATTAAGAGAATTGGGAAACACTAAGAATAGATGTCATTCAAAAGAAAAATAGGGTTTTACATTTAAGCACAAAACTCCAACATTACAAAAGTGAAACTTCCCCTTCCCCAATCACTCAAAGGTTTTACCCCTCCATGTGAAGGGTAATAGAGTTGAAAGGGGAAGAATATATCATGATGAAACTAAGTAAAAAGAAAATAGAAAATATAAATAACTTCAATAAATAAATCCTCCAGCACATTCCCTCTTGCACCTTTTTTAACCCCTTTGAATGGAAGTGAACACTCTTATTTATAGGCTTGTGGAGTAGAAAATTTCCCTCCAAAATTACTCCACCGAAAGTATGAGTCCGTTTGGAATATTAAATGACTTAATTTGGAAATTGGTCCTTCTTTAAAGTTGTTCCTCCATTTATTCTCTGTATACTCACGGAATTTAAGCTTCATTGGAGACGTAATGGATTAGTTGTGGCCTCCTTACTCCAAACATCTAATTCTGCCAAACAGACTCTTCGTATTCCAATGCAACAAGTTACAATGCATTTATGGCCTTGATAATGAAATAATAAGGCGAAATGATATTAATTAAAGTTGTTCCTACGTATGTCTTATTGATCCATGTAAAATTTAAGCTCCAATGGTTTTTCCATTTATGGGATATGGTCCAAATAATAAATTTATGCAGTTCTGTGCACAGTTTTTGAGTCCTGACTTGTGAGCTGAATTTGAGCTTCCAAATGATGAATTGAGCTTTGGGTCCAGAAGGATAAAATGAATCTCATCGAACATAGATACCTATAGAAGAATAAAATTTCAATTTGGATCAGTTTAGAAAACATTATGGCCGAAACATTAAAATAAATTAAAACTGTTTAAATCCAAAATAAGCCATTTTAGCAATTAAGCTTAAAAATGTTCCTAAAACATAAAATGTAACAATTGAACTTTAAATAAAACATTGGTGGGATGAAAAACATTTAAATTCAAAATAAAATAATTGAAAATATTTCCTCTATCAGCGGGACTCGGGGTTCATTATCTCCCTTATCACATTGTCAGCCCAGGAGGGGTACGCCTTGTGGGGAGGGGGTTCGTGACAGAACTGACCACCCTTTGATACCACTTTATCATGACCCATCCCCTAGGGCCCATGTTGTGACTACCCCAAGCCCACCTCCTGAATCTCAAGGGCTGGCGACTAGCACCGAAGGCGTCAACCTGCAAGTGGGAGGCATTTACCTGAGTACCTATACGCACATACACGCCCAACCACGACCCAAAAACTAAGAGGGTAAAATAATTATACCGAAACAAGTGATGAGTACAAGTAAAACTGAAAACAAGTGGGCCAGAATAAAATCCCAACAAAAATAACTGAAAACAGGAAAGTACAATGGGACTCGGGTAGGCATCCACTGAAAACCCCACCTGATGGTAAGAGTAGTATAACTACTAGAAGCCAAAGTAGTACGTCATGTCCACCTGATCCTACTGGGCCCTGCCTAGTACTAGGCCACCAAGTCCTTTATCGAAGCATCGATCGTCTACACCAGACACAATATATTCAAGTGAAGCCCGTGTAGGGGTTGGTATAAAAACACTCAGTAGGGGACCCTGAAACAAAAAAGGAAAGACCACAAAGCAATCCTAAAATCAAAGCATGAAGCATAAGCATGAAGCACAAAGACGAAGCACAAGACATCTCACACCAGGTATACATCTAGGGTAGTGATAGAAGAATCATTAGTCACATCATCAAACACCTTGGCTGCTGGATAACTCCTCCACTATGAGTACAGTGGGCCTACCGGGTCACATAGAAGTCGCTTCCCACTAACCTTGGACTGTTGTGGTACTCATCCCTGATTAGTACCGTGGGTATGCTGAGTCACATGGTCTCGTTCCCACCGTGGGCCTACCGAGTCACATAGAGTCACTTCTCACCTTGGCCAACTGAGGTACTCCTCCCCATCATGTATGGTGGGTCTACCGAGTAACATAGCCTCACTCCCACTGTGGGCTTACAAAGTCACACAAAGGTTCTTCCCACTGGTCCATAGTTGCATCACACAAAGTCGATTTTCAGTAGTCTTCAGGTCTCAGCCAACCGCAGTGTTCTGTATGTATCGTGCTTGGGAGAACCAATCCTCAAACCATTCATTGCATCTCAACTTCCATGAAAATCTCCTTATAGCATACCAAAATATCCGCCTCGTCGAGAGGGTCCCAAATCTACAAACATCTCATCAATCGGATACCTGGTTTGTAATTTATTAACATTTTAGTAAACAGGGGATGGTTGCATCTAGGCCCGGTCCGACCCTGTCGGACTGTCCCGACCAACCCGGACCGGGGGTCCCACATACCCCAGTTTAATTCGAATGACTTGACTTGAACCGTTTCGAGTCCGGGTCAGTCTGGTTTGGCCTGACTAGTGGGCCAGGCCCAATGGTCCTCGTTGTACCTAGACTAGTTTGGTCGAGGGTCCAGCCCGCTGGGCCGCCCAGCGACCCGGTCTCGTTCGACCCAGCCCGAAGGGTGCGGGTCTGGACTGAAGGGTGCGGGTCCGGTCCGCTAGGCGTGGGTCCATCCCGGCCCGCTGGCTGGGGGGCGCGGCCCGCCAGCTGAGGCCCAGTCCGCCAGGGGAGGACCGGTGGTGCGCCTGGCCGAGACGTGGCCCGCGTCTCTCTCCTCCACTGCCCCGCGGATGCGGGGCCTCCCTCCTACTGCGGTCGAGCTACCGCAGCTCACCAGATCACCCGAGCGGCCCGGATGACACGTTCCTATCATGGGGTGTGACAAAAACAAATATAACCTAATTTAAAATGTAGCAGTGGGTAACCTAGGTTTTCTCCAGAGAGGAGTGCACAACAATTACGTTTTTCACTTAAATTAAAGAAAGAAGAAGAGGTTCTTTTTTGAAATTGTTTGAGTTGAAAAATAAAGAAAGCAATTGAAAAGAAAGGTTGAACACTAATAGATGAAGAGAGTGATGGGTTCAAGTTAGGATCACCTTTTTCAATTTCATCATATTCATAAAGATCCTTTTACCTCTCTTCCTATTGAATGACAAATGAAAGACTCCTCGATCAAATTATCAATCACCTTTGGTTGAAGAAAGAAATGGAACTCACTCCTATGTGCATGGAAGTTCATAAAAAATTCCTAAAGAACTAAGTCAAGTCTCGATTGGTAATTGTTTCTCCTTATAACTCTAGAAAAAATCCACTAGTTCCACACACGTGCCAACGATCGCTGGACACTCACCACCTAACACAATCTTCTCGATCGAGACAAATTGCACTAGGCGGAGGGAGATAAAAAGTATTCCACCAAAGCTATTAACGATGAATACACCAAACCCAAAACACAATAGAATTAAGATAATTGGGAAACACTATGAATAGAATTCATTCAAATGAAAAATAGGGTTTTACATTTTATCACAAAACTCCGACATTACAAAAGTGAAACTCCCCCTTCCCCGATCACTCAAAGGTTTTACCCCTCCATGTGAAGGGTATTAGAGTTTAAAGGGGAAGAAGAGAGCATGATGAAACAAAGAAAAGAGAAAATAGAAAATAGAAAGAACTTAAAGAACTCAATCCTCCAGCACAGCCCCTCTTTCACCTTCTTCAAACCCTTTGAATGGAAGTGAACACTCTTATTTATAGGCTTGTGAAGTAGAAAATTTCCCTCCAAAAATTACTCCACCGAAAGTTTGAGTATGGTTGTCATATTAAATGGCTGAATCTCGGGAAGTATTCTTCATAAATTTTGTTCCCCTATGTCTTTTTCATGCTTTATAAAAATCCCAGAGAATTTAGACAAGTTTAACAAAAGTTATCTTCGAATTACTAATGACCACTTTTTCTGCCCGAGGTGACTCTTCAACTTCCTCTTTTTGGTCGCATTCCATGAGTGCCTTAATGACCGAATTTCTTCATGAAATTTAATTTGAAAGATAATATCGAAGTCCTATTATTCTTCCATCTAGAATCACAGAATTTGGAAATGTTTAGGCCGAGATATGCCTCATTAATTATGGTGGGGTTCATTCGGTCGACTAGAAAACTCTTTCCACTTGATAAATTTTTCTAGGCCATTGTGTGTCGAATTGGACCTTGGTCCAAATGAAAAGGTTGAGTCCCACGATCATAGAGAGCCTACAAAAAAGGAATCACACATTTTGGATCACAAATGTAAAAGATATACCTAAAATATAGAAGATCCATAAAATTGTTAAATTTCCAGAATTAACCAAATTCCACAATTAAACCCATAATTCACCAAAACACTAAAATGATAAAAATCAGCTCAAATTGATTAATTGGTAGGGGTTAAATTATTGAAACACATATAAAAAATAATCAAAATATTATCTTTATCACCGAACGTGGTCCGCCGCCTCCACACAGCGCCAGGCTGGTGTCGCGTCCTCCTATGTTGTGGCCTCCTCCACCGTGGCGCGCATGGGCGAGGGTCGGCCTCCTCGTCCAGCACATGGTGCTCGGGGTAGCGCCACCTCCTCCAAGCGGCCGGTATAGTTCGGCCACTGCCGCTGCACTGGTGGCACCTTTCGCGGGCCACTGGGTCCGCTCCAGTGGTCTGATCTCCGATAAGTCCGCACCTTTGGGCCTCTGGGGTCACCGTCATCCCTGCCTTGGCCCTAGATTCATCTTTCCACCGATTTGACGATGTGGCCACAAAGAACACACAAGGAAGAGGTTCTTGGGCCTTTTTTGTATCATCACGCACCCTCCACATTAGAGTTTTAAAGAAGGGGAAGGTCCGGGGATTTTAGCTCAATCAACAAGTGATAGTTTAAACCCAGATAAAGAAATCCCAAAAATCCACAATCCCGCAAGAATGCACGATCTTCGGATCAACCCATATGTGGGTTAATCCACATTCATAATTAAATTTAATAACGGGGAAAAAACTTAAACACAACCCCTACCTAGATTGAGGATCTGTCGCTAACAAGGGGCGAAGCTCTAAGCCGTCGTCGATCCTTGATCCGTTAGTGTTCGTTATCATTCGTCGATGGTGTTCGTCATTCTTCGTTGAAGAGGAAATCCACCAATGTTTTGTCAGATAATTGTCTGCTGATTAATTATCATCTCTCCAACGTGTCAAACAAATAAAAAATAAAACACGTTACATCGTTTTAGTTACGTTGTGATGTTGTGTCGGTACGTTGTTTCATTTATGAAATAGCATAACTGCTTCACTTCATTTAATGTGTCGTTATGCTATGGGTTTTTGATCCATTAATTAGTTCCATTAATGCACCTCGTCATCTCATTTCAGCATCATCGTGTCGTCGCTCGTCATTTGAGGAAAAGAAATAAAATATCTTTTTAAATTTATTTTATTTTTTTCCAAAATGTTTGAAATTTAACTTTTCTGTTCAGCCCTTACAGGCTGAAGTTAAGTCCTTTCTAGGTGAATTCCAGCATTCCAAGTTCAACGATGCCCTTAGATTTTTGATCTGATCACCAGTTCAAAATTTATAAAAATCCACTCGCAAGTTTACTTAAGTGAACTAAAAAAAGTTCAAAATTTCATTCTGGGCTCACCGGGCCTCGAAATCACATGTCGTCAGAGTGTATAGTCTTTAAATAATTCCATATCATTTAAAAAAATACACAGAAATTCCGAGACATTACATGAAATCAAAAATATCATTGTGATCCATTCTCGAGAAGGAAAACCTTCTCACCGGCACTAATTTCTAGGAGTGAAAAAGGTGCCTACGGGTCATCCTTCACCATGAAAGGAAACTGTATGTGCTAGAAGAACCTTTTCCAGTTGTTCCTAGAAATGAGGTGACTGATGAAGATCTATCTTTGTATGAGAAACATCTGAATGATGCTACGGATGTTTAGTGCTTCATGCTATCATCCATGTCTAATGATCTCTTGATGCAACATGAGAAAATGGATTCTTATAGCATGATTTATCACCTTCAAGATCTCTATCAAGAGAAGGTGAGGCAAGAGAGGTATGAGATCTATAACGCTTTGTTCACGACTAAGATTGGAGAGTCTGTGCTAGATGGGCCTCGTGTAGTCAAGGTTATTGGCTACATTGAGCATCTGTAAATCTTAGGGATTAAATTCCTGTATGAGTTGCATACAGATCTCATACTTTCATCACTTCCCAAGGCCTTCTATAGTTTTATTTTGAATTATAATATGAGCAATAATTATAAGATTCTATCAGAACTTCTAACCTTGATTCACCAAGTGGATAAGGACATGGGGCATGACAAATTTTTAGTCCTTATGGTGAATAGGAAGAGGAAGGACAAGAAAAAGGGGACTAAGACTTATAAATAGTCTAAATCCCTCGAGCATTGTCCGACCAAGAAGAAGAAAATCCAAAAGAAGGGCAAGGAAAAGAAGGTAGTATGTTTTTAATGTGGCGGGTTAGGCCACTGGAAGAGGAATTGCACCCAGAGGCAAGGGGAAGCCAAAGGTGTATTCGTTATTGAGTGAAATATTTACATTTATACACGTTGGTATTAGATACAGCTTGTGGTGATCACATATTTATTCAAATTCAGGAACCAAGTAGATTTCAAAAAATTATGAGAGGAGAGGTGGATCTGCGAACTACCAATGGTGCGAAGCTGGATGTTCTTTCCATTGGTGACTACCACCTTTCATTGCCGATGAGAATGATTTTGGTTTTGCATGATTTTTATTATGTACCTATTGTTACCAAAACATAATTCTTGTATCAAGTTTAGATACATATGGGTTTGTTTTCAAATTCAAAAATAAAAGTTGTTTATTTCATAAGGACAACATATGTTATGGTATGACACATTTCAATAACAGTTTGTATGTATTAAATTATGAAAACCAGGTGTTGGCAATCGATAATGAATCATGTTCACATGGATCATATAACACCCAGTTGTGGCATCATCGTCTTGGTCATGTAAACGAGAAGCGTCTGACAAATATCTATCAAGATAGTTATTTAGACTCTTCTAAGCTAAAACCACTTGATAGATGTCATGATTATTTCCAAGGGAAAATGACCAAACCACCATTTGGTGGATAGGGTGAAAGGACCATAGAGCTTCTAATATTGGTACACACTGATGTGTGTGGGATTTCTAGTAGAATCTAGAGGTTTATATTCTTACTTTATAACTTTTCCTGATGACTTGAGTAGATATGGATATATTTACATGATGTGGTATAAGTTTTATTCCTTTGATAAATTTAAGGAATTCTATAATGAAGTATAGAATCAGCTTGGTAAGAATATAAAGAAGGTTCAATCAAATCGAGGTGGTGAATATCTTAACCAAGAGTTCATCAACTTTATATGGGAGTTTGGAATACTATATCAACTCACTCCACCTTATAAACCACAGTGGAATGGTGTTAGTGAAATGAGGAATCATACCTTATTGGAAATGGTAAGGTTTATGATGAGTCATGAAGATCTTATGTTATCATTTTGGGGATATTCATTACAAACTGTGGAATACACATTAAACTGAGTAACAACTAAAGTAGAAAATGAAATTCCCTTCGAGCTGTGGAGTTGAAAGAAATCGGTTTTATCGCATACACATGTCTGGGGATGCGAGCCATTTGTTAAGGCTTTCTCAGACAACAAACTAGCACCTCGAGGCACAAAATGTATCTTTATAGGATATTCTAAGGAAAAAAAGGGATACTACCTATACAACCCCTCAGACAAGAAAGTGATTGTCACCAGACAAGTCGTCTATCTTGAGAGGGAGCACATCCTCAAAAAGGATAGTGGAAGCAAGATTGACTTTAATGATGTTCATGCTCAAGATACATAGGATTTGGTACATGAATAAGTTCCAAAGGTCCCTGTGGAAGAAGTAGTTCCTGAAACACAAGTATTTCATAGGAGTGTAAAAGATGTAAGGGAACCAGAGAGATATGGTTTTCTAGTCACTGAGGATGGTGAATCATTATTGTTGGAAAATTATGAACCTGTCTCCTATAAGGAGGAAATAAAGATATCAAAAGTTTCAAGATGGCTAGAAGATATGATTTTTTAGATGGATTCCATGTATCCTAACCAAGTTTGGGTTTTGGTCGATGTTCCAGTTGATGCAAAGCCTGTTTGATGTAAATGGGTATTCAAGAGGAAATTGGACATGGAAGGTAATGTTAGTACCTATAAAGCAAGTCTAGTGGCTAAAGGGTTCAAAAAGCGTCAAGGAATTGATTAAGATGAAACCTTTTCACCAATTTCCATGTTGAAATCCATCAGAATCATACTTTTCATAGCATTTTACCATGACTATGATATTTGGTAGATGGATGTCAAAAACTGCATTCCTTAATGGGGACCTTCTGGAAGATGTCTATATGACACAACCATAAGGGTATGTGACACCTGGTGATTCCAAAAGGGTTTTTAAATTGCAAATATCCATTTATGGATTGAAGTAAGCATCCAATTCATGGAACATTCGATTCGATGGAGCCATAAGAAAATTTGGTTTCATTAAAAATGAATGTGTGTCATGTGTTTACAAAAGGTTTAGTGGGAATGCGGTCATTATCCTAGTAGTATATGTTGACGACATATTACTTATTGAAAATGAAATACCAATCTTACAGTTTGTTAAGGACTGGTTGAACAAGTTATTCTCTATGAAGGACTTAGGTGAAGTAGCCTACATTCTAGGGATCAAGATCATTCATGATATATCCAAGAGGATACTTGTACTAAGTAAAAGTACATATATTGACCAGATACTAAAGATATTTGGTATGGAAAAATCCAAGAGGCACTACTAGAAAACTAACCTATACCAACGGTTTGGAACCGTTGGTATAGGCCTCCAAACCATTGGTATAGCCTATACCAACGGTTTGGAGAACCGTTGCCAAGTAAGCCATTGGGATAGGTCTATACCAACGATTTTGGGAAAACCGTTGGTATAGACCTATACCAACGGTTTTGGAAACCGTTGGTATAAGTAATATGAAAATCTATACCAACGGTTATGGAACCGTGGGTATATGTATTTCAAAAAAAACATTCACTGGGATTTGATCTCAGGACCCCTCGTTTATCATTGAATGACTTAACCACTAACCTAACATGACTTTTGTGAACATAATTACATAAATATATATATTTATTGTCATAATTATTTTAAATTTTGATTTATATAATGTTCTCAGTAAGAAGATCTGATAAAAATTAAAAGAACCTATACCAACGGTTTTGACAACCGTTGGTATAGGTCCTGAGTCAGGTATACCCTTTCCCAACGGTTTGCCATAACCATTGGGAAAGGGTATACCTATCCCAAAGTTTTGGCCAAACCATTGGGAAAGGTGGCCACAAAGTGGACTTTTCCCAATGGTTTGGCCAAACCATTGGGAAATCTGTACCCTTTCCCAACGGTTTGCCAAAAACCATTGGGAAAGGTGGCCTCAAAGTGGGCTTCCCCAATGGTTTGGCCAAACCGTTGGGAAATGGGACCTATACCGACGGTTTTTACAAATCGTTGGTATAGAAGCCTTGGGAAAAATCAGATTTCCAGTAGTGAGGGTATTGATTCTGGTGTCCCATGGCTTACATATTTCTAAGAAAATGTGTCCCCAGACACAATAAGAGAAAGTGAAAATGAGTAATATCCCATATGTTTAAGTGATATGATCAATCATGTATGTCATGTTATGTACTAGACTTGATGTTTTATATGCACTAAGCATGGTAGGAAGATATCAATCAGATCTAGGAGAATAGAATTTGACTATTGTTAAGGTTATCCTTAAGTATCAGAGAAGAACTAAGGATATGTTCCTATTGTATAAAGGGGAAGTGGAGCTTGTCATCAGAGGTTTTATTGATGCTAGTTTTCAGACATATTAGAATGATCTAAAGTTATAATCAGGATATGTTTTCTGTCTCAACAGAGGAGCTATAAGCTGGAAGAGTTCAAAGAAGCTAGTTGTTGCTGATTCTATAGAAGAGTCTAAGTATATAGTAGCTTCTGATGTAGCCAAGGAAGCTGTTTAGATTCAAAACTTTGTCCGAGATCTTGATGTGATACCTAGCAGTAAAGACCCTATCACATTGTATTGTGATGATATTGCAGCAGTGGATCTTGCAAAAGAGCCAAGGTCACATCAACAAACAAAGCACATACTCTGGTAGTATCACCTCTTGAGAAATTTTCATCATAGGGGTGAAGTCGCAATGATCAGAGTATCCATGAAATAGAACATGGTGGACCCCTTGACTAAAGTCATATCTCAGTAAAAGCATGAGTATCATGTGAGAGCTAGCAGACTAAAGGTTGTTAGCAGTTGGCTCTAGTGAAAGTGGGAGTCTATGGATTCGTTGCCCTAGAACCAACTTCTATGTACTTTATGATAACTTATATTCATGGTTTTTAATATCAATAAACTCCTTATCACATCATGATTATTCTTCTGTGTAACATTGTATGTGATAATGTCCCAAGAATAGTTGTCGCACCAAAAGGTCAAAACAGTTCCTCGCTATGATGAGAACCCGTAAGTGCTATGCATTATTCTTAGATGTATGTTCTATGGCTATATGATATCATTTTAGGGACATAAATGATATAGGCTATCAGGGTTAGAGACTCATAGGACATTGAGGCACCTTCTCATGGTGTACTCCCTTGGTGATATCCAGTAGGATATTATGAGAACGAGACCTGACAATAGAAAATTCACATTTAAGTGTAATTGGATGTTCCTATCTACAGATGTGTGTATTGGTCCTTAGACTTTAAGATTATTATTAATGGATATTATGAGTCATGTACTTTGATGTATTTATGAAAACTATGAAGACAAATGTTCGTGGCGAGGTAGGATATGTTGGGTGCGTCATGAGTAATATTGCATTAATGAATAATGCGAGAAAGGATTTATCCCTTCTATTAACTAATGGAAGTTAATATCTTAGGCCTTTTGATGGAAATGATATAACCTAAATAAATCCATGGTAATGGTGTTCTATAGGAAAGTTCTATTTCTGAAAAGTCAAAGAAATAGATATCAAGCATATTGGTTGATGCCACTGGCATGCAACCTGCTCGATTAGAGATATTGTGATTAAGGGGTTATATTATATGGTAAACATTCATATGAGGTGACATGTCTTTGCGGAATTAACTTCTTTCTCTATGGGTGCCTTGGCGTGTTGCTAGATGCTGACCTTGGACTTTAGGCTGCTCTGCCTAATACAACTAAGAAAGAGGCCTAGAGGGTCACACACTAAGTGTATCTAGAATCTCAGTTAAATAATTTATTATTTAACAATTTGAATAAATATTATTCCATATTTTGGTTTAATAATTATTCATGTATGCATGATTGCATTTATTCTGTCACTAGTTATTCAAGAGAATATATTATGAGCGTAATAATTAATAAATATTGAGGAGGATTGGCAGACCGAGTTTAATAGTCTAGTGAGAAATAGTAATATTGAATATTATTTGATTAAATAATATTTAATTATAACTCGTAAGTTAAGAGTGTTTTAGGAAATAATAATATTGTTGTTGTTATTTGACATGAGGGTTTCTCTAGGATTAATTAAATAATTAAAGGCACTTGTAAAAATTATTTTATTATTGCCCTAGTGAAATAAATTTCTGGTGATATTATTCTCTCATTATCCAAGGGAAAGATAAGAGATTCCAATTTAGTTATGTACAACATTTTGGAGAAAAACCTCTCAAGCCTAGAGAGTTTTTTCCTCTCCAAGAACGCTCTTAAGAATGAGAGCGATCCTCCTCCACCAGATCAAGGAGAATGCTTTGGAAGCGGTTCTCAATGCGACCGAAGGTAGACAATGCAAGCACAAGGATCTTCCATGCTAGAACACAAAGACTCCTTCTGCGGCATCTAGAGATTCGTGGAACACATGTGGATCACTGCTAGAGGAGATCTACCATTGATCTCTACAATGCAATGATGGTGCACTGTAGATTTGTGGTCGAACGCATCAACAAAGAAAGAATAAACCTTAGAGGTAATTCTTATTTAATTAAATTAATTAAAAATATATATATTGATCCTCTATCTTGGTTTCGGGTTTCTATTCCTTTGTATTATTTCTTTGATTCAATTATTTAATTCACAGTGTTCATTGTCATATAGATCTTAGATTGTTCATTGAATATGGAAAAAATCAAAGTTGGGAACAGACCCTCCCATGCTTCTGTTGCACCCGGAACCTACAGGTTTCCTTAAAAAACATCCCCTATATTTTTGATAAAAAAAAAAGTTTACTTGTTGGATGCGGTGAGTCTGTGTAGTGTCCCTTGTTTTTGGATCGGATGAAATTCCAAGGGAATTTGAATTTTGGCGTTTAGTGGATGGTTCATTTGTTTAACCAAGCTTCAGAATCTAATTCTGAGAGTTGAAACACTTAAAAGTGTTGTTTTAGACTTGGATAAAGGCCCAAGAGGTCCCTCAGAGGTCTCATTGAGTTTTGGGAGTGTCAGGCCTTGAAAATCACAAGTTTGGGTGGTCAGAATAGGGCACACGGTTTGTCTGAAACTGTGCAGCCCCCAGCAGCAAACCGTGTGAGTACAACAGGTGACCAAGTGTGAAGTGCACGGGCTGCACATGGTTTACCCAAACCATACTCCTAACCTGCATGGTTAGTTCCACTTCGGTAGTACCTATGCACCAGTCATCGCATGGTTGGTTCACGGTTTGGTCAAATCATGCGGCCAAACCATGCGGCTCCTCCCTCTTATGCAGTAGCCTCCGCACAGTTGGCACATGGTTTGGCCAACCGTGTGGCCAAACCGTGCACCTCATTAATGGGGTGAAATACCCATTTTTTACTATGGGGCATATTTCTTTCTTTCCTCCCTTTCTTCTTCCTCCTCACATGCACCAGCTCCTCCCTGGGTCGTTTTTCCTCCTCCTCTAGGTATAGGGAGATCTCCCTCATACGACCTTCGATTCGAGCAACATCAGGTGCGTTGGAAGCATCTCGATAAGTCTATTCCTCTTTTTACTTCTTTTCTTTGTTAATATATTCTCTCACTGTGCTATTTTGGTGCGACCTGATTCACCCTATTTTCAGGGTGTTCATCTGTTTCTTCGTTTTCTCTCGAACCGAACTAGATCAAGACTCAATATTGGATGTGTGAGTTTTCCATGGTATAAGGTAGGTGGTCTATGCTATTTCCCAACATTTCGTCGCATTTTAATTGATGCATTGTTGTGCCACATGCCGGACCCTTTCGACGATGTTTTTTTCTTTCTTAATAAATTAATTAAAATGGTTTTTCATGCCCTATGTGACCTCTCCTTGCGGTGAAACCCATCCATGGGTCATTCTCCTGGTCATTGGTCACCCCTTTGGGTGTGCCCACCATTAATGGTCATTTTTTCCATGCCTTAAATGGTTAAATCATCATGTGTGGGTTGCTCCTTGGTTAAATGACTTCATCTTTTAAATTAAGTCAAGTTAAAAGGGTGGCCATGAGATTGGACCTTGAACTTCATGCCTCACTTTATAATATAATTGCTTAAATGCCCTTTGAGGGGTATTGCCTCCTAATAATATGCCTTGAGTGATTAATTGATTTTGAATTGGGTGTTGTGCCATGTGTTAAACCCTTTACCCATGCCTTAGATGAACTGGTTGAATTAAACCAATGGTCCAATTGATTAATACATATGCCTCGTGCCTCGAATGAGCCATTTAAACAGAAATGCCTTGACTAAAACGACTTTCATGTTTTGAATGTTGGAACTTATGAATTGGCCCCTCTTGCTTGGTTTGTTGCAAATGCATTGCTTGTGTAATGGCTTTAACTTAGTGTTGGGATGATACGAGGGGTTTCGATTTAAGGACCCCTTGGACGGATTCTTGTGCCTTCTTGTTGAAATTGTAAATGATTAGTAAACACGTCGAGGGTGATATTAGCGATGCCTAAGACGGGCTCGCTGAGCGTTATCTATTTTTACCTCTGGATGAGTGACATTGGTTCCCTAGGGGAGACCCCTTGGACGGGCTCGAAGGCACGATGGTTGTACCATGCCTCGAGTGAGACTCGGGCCCCTACGTGCGATACTAGGTATGGACTCAAAGGTTTGTACTTAACTTTTCACACCATGCTTGGAGTGACACGTAGGACTTCATTCCTAGGTCACCATGGGCGAGCTCATTGCCATTGGTCATATGTGGAGCCCCTCGAGTGATACTTGGCAAGTCCTACCGGTTTGTCATGGACGTGCTCAAGGCGTTTCGCTATATTTTGAAAGTGGTTTCAAATTGAATTAAAGAAAAGGCAAATGAATGTTTTTAAAATGAGAAATGATCCTTTGGTTTTAGAAATGTAGGGACGTGTCCTACAAGCCCAATCACAAGCTTGGGGACAGATTGCCTTCTTACATATTATCTCACCCAACTTACCATTGTAGGATCTTCTGGTTTAGACTCACCTGCTTAGGTTGAAGTGGGTAATTGTACTGGTGTCCAAGTGGAACTCAGCCCAATGCATTTATTATTTATCTATTTCTTCCTTGCATTTACTTACTATGACACATTGCTTATTTATATTGCACGAAATGGAATGGTCTAGACACTGTGGGTGTTGACCTACTAAGATTGTATCTCACACACTGCTCGGGCACCTTTGGTACCCGAGTAGACTTTATGTCTGCAGGTAATGACAAGGGAACCATCCAGCTTCCAATTCTTGGTTTACATTTATACGATGGAGTTGGGGCAAAGGGTTGAGCTAGTACTCGGGATGCTCATGGAGCTAGTTGTTGGGCTTTTATTCTTTTATTACTTCAAGTTGCTTATTCTTTTTCCCTTCTGCTTGCACTTCTTGTATCATTGGACATACATGCATTATTGTATATTGACGTTGGCTACTTTTATATTCAGTTGTCATTACATTTATCTTCCGCTGCTTTGTCACCAAATGGCCCGAATGTCTTCTTTTTTATTTTATTATAGATAATTCCCCTTTTAAGGGATGAAGGGGAACCCGTATTTCCGCTGCTTTGTCATTTCTTTATTATCACTGCTTCCGTTACTATCTACTGTTTTTCGTATTTACTACCGATGTGCTGCTCTGATCTTGAGGGTATAGTCTCTCCACCACGCCACCATTAGGTGTATAGGGAGTCGCGCTTGAGGTCATGTGGAAACCGGTCTGGCTAGAGTTTCTATAGTCCGTCGGGTCGGGATGTTAGGTTTGTGGCTTTAACGAGTTTATCCCGAGTATGCTATTTTGCACACGATTTTGCCCCAAACCAAATCTACAGGCAAGTTAAATTGAATGTGATGATTGAATCCGTAAACTTGTACAAAGTATACGAGTTGCCTCACGATGTAAATATGTATAAAATTTATATCTAAATATACAATATGTAGACATATTTTAAAATTATATTTAAAAATAATTATATAAATGTATATAATTATATGAATAAATATATACCTTAAAATGAATTTTATATATATATATATATATATTGTAAAATATTAAACAAATCTTGATGGGGTAGTGGTAAAGCAAGGGTGACAAAGGATATTTTGAGCGATTACAAAGGCGTCTTTTGTAATAGAGATAAAATCAAGTGTTTTAACACTCATAGAGGTACTCTTTATCATCTCTTTTAGCTAATGCTTGTAAAAATATATCATTTATGAGTTTTTTTAATAATAGCTTTGAATTAACATGATTTTGTGGTAGCGTTGATACTCAATATACATAAACAATTCATCACCCTTATATTATAGCAAAACAAGTGATCTATCCAAGATTTGATAACCTACACCCGGAGGCATAGATATCTTTGAATAATCAATATTATATATTATTTTTATTTATTTTAATTTCAAGTTAAAAATTAGTTCCCAATAAATTTTTCATATCAAAGCTTCTAAGAATCACTTGTTTATGAAATCCATTAAATAAACTTTGACACCTCATCTTGCCTCCTCCCTTTTATTTTAATCACATTTCTTAATCGTAGCCGGAATTGAGAAGCGACGGCGGCGCGGGGCTACTGAAGTTGGAAGTTGGTGGGACCGAAGTAAGTGACACCAGCCGCCCATACGCCGGGGACGACATCCTTGGCGATGAGAGTCGAGTGAGACGACGTCGTCGCGATCCGGACCGAGAACGGCGCCTTCAACGGCCGCCCCGGGCTGATGGTCCAGGTGGCGCCCCACAGGTGCTGCATGTCGAGCCACTCCTGGGACCCCTTCTCCTGGATCTGCATGGATCCGACGTCCCCCTCGCCGGTCTCGAACTTCACGAGCAGCGACAGCCAGAACGGGGTGGAGCCTTCGTTGACGTAAAACCCTATCTTGGTCCCGTGATATTTGCAGGCGGTTCGCCGGAAAATGATCGGGATTTTGCCGCGGTTACGGAGGTCGGAATCGACGCCGGGGTTCGCAAGGCGGCTGTAGGCGTTGCCGCTGAGGTCGAAGTGGTGGGCGCCGTTGCCGCAGACTCCGCCGTCGGGGCACTCGTCGGTGACGATCACCGTGACGGCCCTCTTCGAGCAGACGCTCCGGTCCACGCACTTCACCTTGTAGCACTCCCCGCACCCTTCCCCTTTCAGGTAAATCGCGGGGCTCGCCGCCGTCGTCCTCTGTCTGTACAGAGACGTGTTCACCAGCTTCCCGTACCCGCACGCCCCGCCGTCGCTGCCGTAGCCGTGGGGGTCGCCGTACCAGGTGGCGGTGGCGGGTTGCCAGATAAGGCTCTTCGCCCCCTTGCGCTGGAGCGCCGGATTGCCTGCGGCGCCTGCCGACGGTGACAGCTGCGACAGGCACGACACCAGGAGGCCCAGTTTCAGCCACCTCATGTCCCGCCGCGGGGCGCTGCCGTCGCTGCGCATTTTGACGTAAAAAATGTGGTTCTGGTTATTTCGCCGGCGGCGTTGAGGCGGGGGATCCGCCGGCGGGTATCGTGAAGGAAGAGGAGCGAGGAATGGATGAATGTCGGAGCAATCGGCATGAATTTTTATACGGAGAAAGTCGCCAAAGATAGAAAAGGATGACGGGTTGGGCGCGGTGGCGGGCGATGTACGGACGGTGGAGAGAGAGGGACGCGGAGAGATTGCAGGGGGGATGGACGTTGGGGAGCCGGTAAGGCCGTTTTGGTCTCCGTGGGGGCGTTTGGATTGGACGGCTCACATTCATCCCCCGGACGTCCTTCTTTCATCCTAGGCCACCACACCATTTTTCTTTTTTTGGTTTTTAGTACCCAAAAAAAAAAATGATAATGAGTTACATTTTAAAGTATCTACTACCTACTATATATACTAATCACGGCATTCTATCTGCCACGTATCACACTCACGTTCACCCACATCAATTTTTTCATATGTGTCCATCCTACAATTCTCCACGTTGCCAGTATCTCAACATTTCGGTGCCTCCCTCTCCCGCTCCCGATCGGGATCAACCTAAAACTACTCCCCCCTCGCGATTCCCTCCCCATTTTCCCTCCCTGAAACCCCTCTCCCCGCTGTAGGGTTCCGTCCCCCCCTCCTCAAATCCCCGCTCCCACTCCTCTAGGGTTCCTGCTGAACATTGCCCTCTCCTCCTACTGCTCCCGCAATACAGTGATGGCCTCCTCACAGCTCCATTCCTCCTCTATTTCTGTTCCTACTCACGATTCCTCGGATATCATCCTACTGTTGATTCATATCACTGTCGGCATCGGGCTACAACTATCTCCTTCAAGCGATTTCAGTAAAAAAAATCTCCATTGCTTTTCATTCCCTCCTTCTTTTCCCGCATCTGCAAGGTATTTACCTTTACTGCTCCTAGGGTTCCCACACAATATTGATGTCCCCTCCTATTACAAATCCCGCAAATACCGAGCCAACCTCCTTCTCGTGAGTTCGCTCCTCTCCTACTTGGGATGCTGCTCGCGATCTGCCTCATATCCTCCTACGACTCCTGAATATCACAACTGGCATCTTGCTCGAGGTAATTCCTACGACTGATTTCGGTAACAAATAATACAATTACCCTGCATCCCCCTCATGGATTCTATCCACTCTAAATTTTCCAGCATAATAACCCTGGCTACGTACTCCCGCCAAATGCTCAGGAATTTCTTCACGGTCTACCTCTACACCGTCATTTGCACTACCCATGTCTTCTTCTCAATCTACATATAGTAAATTTTATATGTTTTCTGTTTTTAATTTCATATACATTAGTAGTACTTAAATTGATGGGTTGGATTTATTAATTTTAAAAATCAAATCAAATTTAAATTTTGAAAACCAATATTTGACTGAGTTTGAGTTGTGTATTGAGTTTGAGCTAAAGCTCAAGCTGGAGTACTGTAATGTATCATTTTACCTAACATAAATACATTCTTGGTCTATGGTATGAGTTGTTTTGGTTGTTTTCCAAAGGAAAACATGTTCAATTACTAATACTTGTTTTCCAAATTCAGGGTCTGAAAACAATTTCTTTCATATGAAAAGTGTTATGAAAGGGGAAGTTTCATGACATATTACTGTTAAAGGTTTGAGACCCCCCCTCATAAATGTTATGTTATTTTTATTTTGGTTTCTAACTATTTCTTTTATGCTAACATTTATAATTTTTATTCTACAAATTCAGTAAGGCATTCTAATTTTTTAGCTTTTTTTTCTACGCAGAAAAGTATGTTCCAAGCTTTTGATGGTGGTAGGATTTCTGGATCACATCCTAGAACATCATGTTCTTTTCATGATTTAGTATTTCAATTTTTTATTTGATTGTTTTACAATAGTTTTCTCTATACTTGTGAATACAAAAATAGGAATTGGAAAAGGGTTTCATTACCAACATTCTAGAAGATTCCATTACAAATACCTATAAACTAGATCTTCAACCATTCTTTCTACATGACTCGCAGTCAGCGATGTTCTTTGGAAGTCATCTATGAACCATTTCAACTATTTTTAATCATACAACCACCATTGTAAATTTCATTTCTTCTTTTTAAATTGTTAATTTTATTGTAATGTTATTCTCTAAAGTACATGTCATTATTTTATAAATATAAAAATTCATTTTAATATTATTTTATTTATTTTCTGTTTTCTAGATGAATTAATTTAATGTTTTCTGTGTTATTTTTTCTTATATGACTCTATTTCTTTTGGATTTCTAATGTGATGATGTGCTATATTCTCTTGCAGTTCAAGATGAGGTCAATGGATTTTAATCTTGGCCTTACATGGAAACGGGGGGTTGGTATATCCTTCCCATTTTTTTCTGAGTTCATATGAGTACATAAAGAAGAATTGAAAATATGGTTTATTAACATCATTCCAGTAGTTTCCAATAATAAAGTAGCACATCAACCAAGTGTATTGTAAGACTCCAAGTCTCCAATGTTCTACAAAAATCATTTGTGAACTCTTTCCGACTTGCATTCCATCAGATGACTACCATGGTAAAATTCACTGATTCTCTACAATCTCATTACATGAATCCTTCCCAACAAACCTTTATAGTTTTGTAGGTTGAGCGAATTTGATTACTAGGAAAATGTTAAAAATTGGTTTATTTTACTTAAGCTTTCAACAGATTATTAGGACTTATATTTTTACTGCAGTTTGTGTTTGTTGGGTGGGTGTCCTCATTTTCAAAATTTGGTTGCTGCTTCGCCCCTCATCATGAATCCTCATACCATCTCTTCTTCTCTGGAGATTGGGAAGGACATGATCAATCAAGGGAGGGCAGACCAGTTTCACATCTATCTTTCCAGGTACATGTGAAATTACAGGTTGTAGGACATGGGTTTCTGGTGGAAGGGGGAGACTCGGTCGCAACCTTCAAAATGCTACAACCAAGATCCTGCATTGGGAGGAAGGTAAGGTATGCCAAACAGGGGATATGGCTTTGATGGAATGTCCATATTGAAGGGTTGATTTTAAATGGGTACTATTGTTACTTAGCTGGGCATATATGTGGTGGTAGGATAGCTGTGGGTTGGTGGTACTGGGGTTTAACACGTCTTTTTGTGCTGGGTCTTCTCTTGAAGCATAGGAGAGGGTAAAAAGAATATCCTTAGTGGTTAACTTATACTGTTAGAAGGATCCAAATATTGATCAATCAAGATATCCTTATCAAACACGCCGAGAGGGAAGGTATCTTTGTTGTGGATGCATAGATTATCAAGGTACTATCTCCAATAATTATATCATTTATAATGAAATATAGTCCTTGTTGGTTGACTGTATGTTTTTTGTTAAGGGAGACATCTTGGTGATCCACTTTTTCTATCCTCCTTGATTTGGGGGCCTATATTGTTTTGTTTTAATAAAAAGATAATGTTCATGTCCTCAAGTGTCACCTATACATTTTTCACATTCATTATTAAGAGTTTTATATGATATTTTGTTTTTACATGTGCACTACTCATTTAACAGTAGATCCTTTTTTAGAATAACTCAACCATATTTTCATATATAATTCCTTTTCAATAAAAAATTTGCTATCTTACCTTTCATACAAACTAATTCTTCCAGATTTCTTATACAACTATTTTCTAATTTCTCATATATAGTGTTTTTAATGATTTCTTATGCAAAAATGTTTGGGGATGCCTACTAAATTCTACTTAGGAATTCAGATTCTTCTACTAGAAAATCATGGGTTGGGGAATGTTTTTCTGGGGAACCATTTGTCTTGGATATTTCTTTGTCCCCATTAAAATTTCTAGATGGTTCTACATACCATGTCAATAAATTTATTTGAGATGTCAGTTCAGTGAACCTATATTTAGATGACACTGAAACTTATTTAATTGCTTACAGGTTTTCGAAACATAACTGATTCCAGATTTTATATGTCTAACTGTTTCCCTATTAGTCATACATATATATTTCTAGAATGCTTATTGAAGTGTTTCCCAATTTATCATACTTAGTGTTTTAACAGATTTCTTATACATATTTATGGATTTATTATTAAAGTTTTTACCTATTATTCATACAAAGTATGTATTCTTATTTTTATAATATTATTGTTTCTACAGGTAAACATATTTCGTGAATGTGTGGGTGCTCAACTCATGGCTTATTACCTATTATTCCACCATTATAACTCTTTATCATCACTAAAAATCCAGGTACAAAAATGCCTTTAATTTAATGAAATGTTTTCATATTGGTTATCAATAATTTAACTTCAAAATTTTATTAGTTAATGAAATTTTTTCATATTGTAGTTTTACATTTGTAGATGGTGAAACTGGGAAAGGACCTCTGTCCAGACATCCAATGGATCCATGTAAAACCTTGGTGGTTAACTTATATTGTTAAAAGGATCCAAAGATTGATCAATCAAGATATCTTCACCAAACACACCGAGAGGGAAAGTATCTTTGTTGAGGATTCATAGCTTCTCAAGGTACTCTCTCAAATAATTATATCATTTGTAATGAAATATGGTCCTTGCTGGTTGACTGTATGTTTTTTGTTAAGGGATAAGGCTTGGTGCTCCACTTTTTCTAGCCTCCTTGATTTCAGGGTCTGTATTATTCAATTTTAATAAAAAGAGAATGTTAATGCCCTCAAGTGTCCCCTATACAATTTTCCCATTCATTATTAATAGTTTTATATGATACTGTTTTTTTACTTGTGCGCTGATCATTTAACAATAGATCCTGTTTTAGAATAACTGAACCATATTTTTATATATAATTCCTTTTCAATAAACAATTTCTTATCTTACCTTTTAGAAGAAGTGAGGAATCAGAGTTACCCATATCTATTTTAGTGTGGGAAAAGGAAATTTCGAGGGAGAAATTTCATAAGGGGGGAAGATTGTAACGACCCAAAAATTCATTAATGAAAATTCCTCTTGGTCTATTTAAATTTCTTCTTATGGTTATGTAAAACGTATGCAATTATTTTGTTCTGTGTTTTGGATTTTAAAATACCATTAAGAATTTTAATCGTTGCTAATATAGTCATTGAACAGTGATCACATGATTAAAAATAGTTGAAATGGCTGATGAGAGAGAAAGGGGTGTTTCATCATATGTACATGAAATGGGCAGTAAGGGGGTTATATAGATACATTAACCAACAATTTTAATGGAATTTAGATTCATGATACAAAATAATTACTTGAATGTAAATGAGGAGAGAGAAATTCCTTACGAAATTTCGGCATGGTAACAGGTATACATGGAAGGAATTAATGACAGAGAAAGGGGATCTATCATTATTCAAACATGAATAGGGAAGTATGGGGGAGGTGAGAAATTATTCCCCAACATTTATAATTGAAAAGAAAAGGGCATAATAATATAAATAAACTTGGACACAAATAAGGAAAGTGAGAATCCCTAACTTGAAAGTGTGTTCCCAAAAGCTTAGGAGAGGCTTGAGAGAGGATTATTGGGAGATTGGGACACCTTGGGAGGATTATAGAGAGAGGAGGGTAGAATTTGGTCGAAATCCAATGGCTTTTAGTGAAGAGTAAGTGAGAACTTGGGTGTGTTTATATAGGAAAGGAGAATGAATTCTTTATTATTTAGGTTTGGGACACCTCACATTAAACTAATCAAAACCACAAACCAACCCATGGTTTTTACCCATGATTTTTTCCAAAGGGGATTGGAAAAAAATATTTTATAAGTACAATAGCTGAAATTATTAAAATAATATGGTTGTTTATGTGGAGGTGAGTTACACTCTCAAGGAAAACAATTTAAAAAGACAAAATGTTTTATAAGTCTTGAAGGGTCCACTAAAGCTTTGTAAAATAAATGAAACAAACCCGAAATCACATTATTTTAATGTTAAAACATATATTGGCCGAAAATAATGTTTATATTATTTTATTACATCACTATTGGGTCATTATGATGTCATAAAACACATTATATATTTAAACAGCATTTAATTTTTACCAAAAAATTTGACTGTCTCAGAAAATTATGAAAAATTCACTGTTGGATAATTTCGACATCATGATTCCAGAAATAATATTAATTTTTTATAAATAATTTTCTAAATATGTGATTTTTTACTTTTAAAATAAAAATTGACATTTATAAAAAATTCATGGGTTTTGACAAAAACGACTTTCAAACCTTAATAAAAATTTCAATTACATTCATAAAATTATATGATAATTTATATTTAATAAAAATTAATTTAATAATAATAATAATATTTTATTAAAATATTATTTAATTCAAAAATCCATTAATTCTTCAAAATAGATTTCTTAGTGGAATATTAACAAAAAATACTATTTGTGCTTTAAAAACTATTTACAAAGTAACAATAATAGAAAGAATGTATATTCTCTATACAAGAATAATGTACATAATAATAGTACTAGGGTATTGTTATATAACCCCTAAAAACACCCGCATAAGACCTTAGGGTAAGGTGCGCTATGGTGACAGACTCTTGGGGTGGCTCGGATAACATTGCTCATATGGTAATCTCTATCAACTTCCAATTCTCTCGTAGGCGGTTCCACTCGAGCCTAAGGTATTCATGATCGAATTGGACTTGGTAAAGAGCGAAGCCCAATGATTCCACCTTATTTCTAAGCTCTGACAAATGGGCTTCGTATGGGGAAAGTCTATTGGATAAGGCCATCACTTCCTTTGTCTGAGTAAATTGGATTTGTTAAAGCCCTATATTTATACTAATCACGTGATCACTGTTCAACAACTATATTAGCAACGATAAAAATTCTTAATGGTATTTTAAAATCCAAAACACAGAACCAAATAATTTCATACGTTTTACATAACCATAAGAAGAAATTTAAATAGACCAAGAGGAATTTTCATTAATGAATTTTTGGGTCGTTACAATCTTCCCCCCTTATGAAATTTCACCCTCGAAATTTCCTTTTCCCACACTAAAATAGATATGGGTAACTCTTCTTCCTCACTTCTTCCAATTCCCATGCCACTTCTTCAAACTTTTGGTTTCTCCACAACACTTTCACGAGGGGCATTGTCCTATTTCGTAGAACTTTTTCTCTACGATCTAAGATCTTCACTGGTTGCTCCTCGTAAGAAAGATCATCCTCCAACTGTACTACCTCTGAAGAGAGTACATGTGAAAGGTCTGGTATATACTTCCTTAATAGGGATACATGAAAGAAATCATGTACTTTGGCAATAGTAGGTGGAAGTGCTAGTTGATAAGCCACAACCCCGACACGATCAAGAATCTCGAAGGGGACGATGTACCTAGGACTTAACTTCCCTTTCTTTCCAAACCTCATGAACTTCTTCTATAGAGATATGCATAGAAATACCATGTCTCCAACTTTAAACTCAAGGTCTCATCAATGGTTATCTACACAACTCTTCTTTCAACTCTAAGCTACCTTGATATGCTGCTGAATGGTTTTCACCTTCTCCACTATTTCTTCGACCATTCACTACTGAAAAATGGCCTTATCCCCACGGTTTTGGGGAAAACCGTGGGGATAGGTCACCCTATCCCCACAGTTTTGGGAAAACTGTGGGTATAGGGTATCCAAAAATGCCTATACTCATGGTTTTCCCAAAACCGCAGGGATAGAGTGCCCTATACCCATGTTTTTCTCAAAACTGTGGGTATAGTCGTCGGATAAAAAAACCTATACCCATGGTTTTGACAAACCGTGGGTATAGGTTTCCCGCGTGTGCGCGGGAAATTTATTTTTTTCCGCGGGAACAAAAAAATTTTTGTGGGAGTTCTATACCCATGGTTTATTCCTCTATACCCATGGTTTAAATAAATATATTTAATAAAAAATATATATACATAAATATATGTGGTGATGGGGTAGTGGTAAGGATGCTCTTGAACAGAGAAGTGGTCGCGAGATCAAATCCCATGGGCCGCTATTTTGTAAAATATGCTAAACCCACGGTTTCCAAACTGTGGGTATAGATTTATGACACAGTGGAAAAACCCATACCCATGGTTTGGAAAAACCGTGGGTATAGGTCATGGACCTATACCAATGCCACCAACAACCACGGTTCCCCAAACCGTGGGTATAGCCTATACCCACGGTTTTGGGGTCTATACCCACAGTTTTGAATCATGGGTATAGGATCATTTTCCAGTAGTGATTTCTGGTCATAACAGCTTACACTCACTGACTTTATCCCAACATGCTGGTGTTCTGCACCTCTTCCCATATAGGGCTTCATAAGGTGATATTCGAATGCTTGAGTGGAAACTATTTTTGTAGGAGAATTCAACCAGATGAAGATGTTGATCCTATCCTCCTTTAAAGTCCATTAAACATGATATTAACATATCTTCCAGTGTCTAAATAGTTCACTCAGATTGACCATCCATTTGAGGATGATAGGCCGTACTGAATTTCAGCTCAGTATCCAGAGCATGTTGAAGACTCTTCCAAAACATAAAGGTGAATCTTGGATCTCAATCAAATATAATAGATAGTGGTACTCCATGAATCCTTACCACTTCCCTGATATATATCCGTTCTAGTTGATCCAATGAGAAATCCTCCAAAATTTCAATGAAGTGTGCAGACTTTGTAAGACAATCCACAACAACCCATATTTCATTATAGTTTTTGGATGTCTTTGGAAGTCTGGTGACAAAGTCCATGATGATGTTCTCCCATTTCCATGCTGGTATATGCAATGGTTGCATCATCCCCTTAGAATTTTTCATCTCTACCTTCACTTGATAACACACCAGACACTTTGATGTATATTCAGAAATCTCCCTCTTCATATTATCCCACCAATAATGCTCTCGGAGATCTCGATACATCTTTGTGTTTCCTGGGTGAATAGAGAAATTTAAACTATGTGCATCATCCAAAAGTTCCTTATTCATTATCGGACATGATGGGACACATAGTATTTTCCCAAATCTCACAATTCCTTCTTCATTAACATTGAACTCTGAGTATTTCACTTTTCTGATAGCTTCCAATTTCTTTTGAATTCCCACATCATCCTTTTGAGAATCCTTTAACCTTTCCAAAAGAGACAGTTGATCAATCATTTGTGAAAGTATTTATGATGTTCCCTTCTTTATGATTCCCATGTTAATATTCATCAAATCTAAGAAGATTGGATCCTTCTCAATTCTCATAAATGATAGAATCACTGGGTCTATTCTACTTAGAGCATCCGCCACCTTGTTCACTTTACCAGGGTGGTAATGGATTGAGCAGTCATAGTATTTGATCAGCTCTAACCATCTTCATTGGTTCATGTTCAACTCTTTCTACGTGAATATATACTTTAGGATTTTGAGGTCTGTATATATTTCACACTTCTACCCAAAGAGATAATGTCACCAAAATTTTTAAAGCAAAGATCACCATATCCAACTCCAAATCATGTGTCGGATAATTTTTCTGATGAACTTTCAATTGCCTTGAAGTATAGGAAATGACTTTATCATTTTTCATCAACACACAGCCTAGGCCCTTCTTAGAAGCATCAATGAATACCACAAATAGTTCTCCACTTGTGGGTAAAGTGAGCACGGGTGCAGTGATAAGCCTCCTTTTCAACTCCTTGAATATTTCTTCACATTAATCACTCCAAGAAAACTTTACTCCCTTCAGAGTTATCTTGGTAAGAGGGTTGGACAATCATGAGAAATTTCTCACAAATCATCTATAATATCCAGATATCCCCAAAAATCTACAGATATCCATTACCAATGTTTTCCTCGGCCATCCCTCTATTGCAGCTGTCTTGGAGGGATCCACAGATATCCCATTGCTTATGATGATATATCCCAAGAATGAGACCTCCTTCAACTAGAACTCAAACTTTCTGTAATTTTCATAAAGCTTCTCCTTTCACAAGGTCTCTAGTATAGTTCTTAGATGCTCCTCATGATCCTCCTTGGTTTTGGAGTATATTAGAATATAATCTATAAAGACTACCACAAATTTGTCAAGGTAATCTCTAAAGACTTTATTCATCAAGTCCATGAAGATTGCTGGAGCATTAGTGAGTCTAAAAGGCATTACTATGATTTCATAGTGCCCGTATATTGTATGAAAAGTAGTCTTGGGGATATCATCCTTCTTCACCCTTAATTGATAACATCCCGACCAAAAATCTATATTGGAGAAGTATTGTGATCCACGCAGCTGATCGAACAAGTCATCAATTTGTGGGAGAGGATAATTTTTCTTTATCATGATTTTTTGAAGCTCATGATAATCGATGCAAAGGCGCATTGACCCATCATTCTTCTCGATGAAGAGGACTAATGAACCCTATGGTTAAGAACTTGGGCATATAAACCCTTTATCCATATTATTCTGTAGTTGTTTCTTTAGCTCCTCAAGTTCCACAACAATCATTCTATACAGAGTCTTGGATATTGACATCACCCCAGGTATAAGATCAATTGAGAATTAAACATCTCTTATAGGAGGAAGACCAGACAATTCCTCGGGAAACACTTTAGTGAATTTCCTCACAATAGGAATGTATTCAAGGATGGTTTCCTCCTTAGAATCAATCATCTGAGATAGATACATGTGCTCATAGGGAATTAATATCCATGCTTGAGACAATAGAGCTAAAGAAGATTCATCTTCCTCCTTGAACTTGTACAAAATTAGGGGTCAATTATTTACATGGAGAGTGATTTCCCTCTCACGGCAATTTATGTTGGCTCTATATAAGGAAATCCAATCCATTCCAAAAATTTCATCAAATTCCACCAGAGGGAGTATGACAAGGTTCGCCAGGAAGTTCAATCCATTGATTAAGGTAGAAGAGGAGTTATATTCATGGGATGCAATGATTTCCCCATTTTCCATACTCACCGAAATATTTACTTACATGATTTTTGGTGGTGTTAGGATTATTCTACTAAACTTTAAGGATATAAAAGAATGCTTAGAACCTGATCAAAAAGTACATTCACTATTCTTGAATGAATAACTAGCGTACCTTTCACCACTTCATTTTCAGGGTTCACTTCAGCGGTAGTGATGGAAAAAGATCACCCTTGCTACCTTGGAGGTTGTTGGTTGCCTTTGAAAACTATTAGCTTAGGTAACTAATTTTCAAGATGCCCTGGTTCTTTGTAGTTGAAGTAATGAACAACGCATCGAGAGTCAAACACAGTGTTCCTCTCCTATATCACAACCATGAGTTTTTCTTACCAATAGTTAATAGCTAGGTGCCCTTCTCTTCTACACCTAAAGTATTTCCTCTCCCCCTTCAAGAAATTTATAGGGTTCTTCTTTCCACACCATTGGCAAGTGGGGTGATGGATCTTCTCATCACCATTGGATTTATCCATCGAACCATCAAAATTGAAGTCCACCTTACACTTCTTATCCCCATGATACCCCTAAGATTTTCCAATCTCCATTTCAATCTTGAGGGAACATCAGACAATTTCCTCATAGCTTTCAAAGTCATAGATTGCCAGGGCTTTCTGCAGGCTAGGTTTTAGCCCACCAAAGAAGCGGTCAACCTTGTATTTGGGGGCAACAAAAAATCCAGAGGTGTTTTATGCAATCCTTGTGAATTTTTCCTCATACGCTCCGACAGATTCATTGTCTTTTTTTCTTTAGGTCAAGGAAGTCCCTTTCCATCTTAAGTCGGAGGGTGCGTGGAAAATATTTATCAAAAAACATCTTTAATAAATCCTTCTATTCCAATGCCTCGATCTCCTCCTCAGGATTCGTATTTTTGATCAATGTCCACCATTGATCAGCTTCACCCTCCATACGATAAGCAGTCAGGAGAACCTTCTCTTGTTCGGAACATTGAAGGATGGATAGGATCTTTTCAATGGATTTAATCCATTGTTCGGCGATTGAGGGATTATATGATCCATTAAAAGTAGGAGGCCTTTGTCTCATGAAGCTCTCAATAGCGACTTGTTATTTGTTAGGGGGTTGAATGGTCCTCTTGACCCATGTTTCTATTCAAATCTTAAGTTAACTGAGAGAGAATCATGAAAATGTTCGTGATTCCTACTCCTATTTGATTGGACATCTCATTAGCACAGTCATCACATTGATCTTCACATCGGTTGTTAGCCCGAGTCTGACTATTACCAAACATTGGCTGGAATAAAAGAAAAGTTAGGGGTAACACATAAAGGGTAATACAAAGAAAAAAACAGATGACTTATAAATTACTTTTATTTCCTTAAGTTATGAATCTATAGGATTTAATCTATGTTATCCATGATCTACTTTCTAACATATATTCTTAGGGGATTTTTTTAATTCCCTTAATAATGGTTCATACTAAGCTTGTGAATTTACCAATGAATATCCCTAGGGAGTGTCATAACCAAGAGTGCAGCAAGGCCTGTTGTCATGTACCAGGATACCCCAGGTCAAGCCCGAAACTCCTTATCGAGGTTTTCACCCCTAGGTATATCTGTGCCAGATCCGCCTCTACCTACTCGTATCCAAACAGGGATGGATTTTCTTGATAAACCACTTACTCAATACCCACCAAAACTTAGGGATGTTTTTATTATACTTATTCTTGTCTCTAAGGCTTCACTAGGGTTTTATAATCCTAATCCCAAAAATAACTAAACCTCTCCTCTTATACCAACTATAACAACCCTGCTCTTTATTACATACTTAAACATGATTTATTTCATAAAATATTCACTTGATACAACATGGAAGATCAAGAGGTCTAGTGTCTTTGGGGGTTAGGAACATTACATAACAACCTAAAACATGAAACACAACATCTTATTGAAAACTTCCTTTACATGACCACTATATTCCCTCGTACTTAGCATTGCATGGGATAACCTAAGGACATGCATAAGAAAAGGGGGATCTATAAAGCCCAGTAAAGGAATAAACATAGAATAACATGAGGAATAAAATACATGTTAGACAATAGGAATATCAATGGAGCACAAGAGAAACATGAACAGAAAGGCATGATGAAGCATGATAATCATAACATGGAAATGTGGCAACAACACTTAACATGGAATTTGCATGAGCCAAGGCTCATTGCACATGGAGCATGAGTAAACCATCATTGCACATGAAGCATGAGTAAACCCTAATTTCAATTGAATTATAATGATTCAACACTCATTGCACATGACTTATCATAATACTATACTTTACCCAATGCATTGGAGCACTATTAGGGTGCACCCTTCTTAAACATTTCATTTCATGCATAAGTGTGCCACATGGATCATAAAACATGGATTCATTAAACATAACAATTTGTTCCACGATAAAGGAGTGTAGAATTAATACATGAAACTCATTAAACAATAAGTAAATGTGAATAAAGGTGAATACCCTTGATAGAGAAGTGGGCATGGTATTCACTACACAATGACTTTGGCTTGGAAAATCGCAGTGCAATTTTGGCGGCGTAATGACGTGACATAAGAACTCATAAAAATGGCTGATGAGAGAGAAAGGGGTGTATTATAATATTTACATGAAATTTACAGTAATGGGGTAATATAGATACATTTTCCAATAATTTAAATAGAATTTATATTCACAATACAAAATAATTACTTGAATATAAATGAGGAGAGAAAAATTCCTTACGGAATTTCAGCATCGTAACAGGTATAAATGGAAGGAATTAATGAGGGAGAAAGGGGATATCTCATTATTCAAAAATGAATAGGAAAGTATGGGGGAGGTGATAGATCATACCCCAACATTTATAATTGAAAATAAAAGGACATAACAATATAAGGAAACTTAGACATAAATAAAGAAAGTGAGAATCCCTTACTTGGAAGTGTGATCCCAAAAGATAGGGAGAGGCTTGAGATTGTCTTATTGGGAGCTTGGGAAACCTTGGGAGGATTATAGAGATAGTAGGGAAAGGGTTGGTATAACTCCAAAGGCTTTGAGTGAAGAGGAAGTGAGATCTTGGGTGGGTTTATATAGGAAAGGAGAAGGAATTCTTTATTATTTAGGTTTGGGACACCTCACATTAAACTAATCAAAACCACAAACCAGCCCATGGTTTTTGCCCAGGGTTTTTGCCAAAGTGGATTGGAAAAAAATATTTTATAAGACCAATGGACTAACTTCTTAAAATAATATGGTTGCTTATGTGGAGGTGAGTCACACTCTCAAGGAAAACAATTTAAAAAGAAAAAACGTTTTATAAGTCTTGAAGGGACCACTAAAGCTTTGTAAAATAAATAAAACAAACCCAAAATTACATTATTTTAATGTTAAAACATATATTGTCCAAACATAATGTTTATAGTATTTTATTAAATCACTATTGGGTTATTATGGTGTCATAAAACACATTATATATTTAAACGGTATTTAATTTTTACCTAAAAAATTTAACTGTCTCAGAAAATTATGAAAAATTAACCATTGGATAATTTCGACGTCATGATTCAAAAAATAATATTAATTTTATCTAAATAATTTTCTAAATATTTGAATTTTTAATTTTAAAATAAAAACATACATTTATAAAAAATTAATGGGTTTTGACAAACACAGCTTTTAAACCTTAATAAAAATTACAATTACATTCATAAAATTATATGATAATTTATATTTAATAAAAAGGTATTTTAATAATAATAATAATATTTTATTAAAATATTATTTAATTAAAAAATCTATTAATTTATCAAAATAGATTTCTTAGTTGAATATTAACAAAAAATATTATTTGTGCTTTAAAAACTATTTAAAAAGTAACAATAATAGAAAGAATGTATATTATCTATACAAGAATAATGTACATAATCGTAATAATAGTGTCTTGTTATATAACCCCTTAAAACACCCACATATGGACTTAGAGTAAGGTGCGCGATGGTGACAGACTCTTGGGGTGGCTCAGATAACATTGCTCAAGTGGTAATCTCCATCAACTTCCATGTCACGACCCCCTCACACCAAAGATGCCCCTCCTGAGCTGGAAATGGTGAAAGGGAGACAATGAACCTTGATTACCGCCTCCAATAGGCCCCGGAGTGGAGAATAGCACTAAGGGTATGAGTTTTCATAAATATGGGAGGCATTAACCTTTTTATTATTTAAGATCGGGAAATATGATGAGTCAAACACCAAAAGAAAAAGGAACAAGTAAATGGAAATAAACCCAAACCAATCCCACACGCATGTTTAAACAATTCTGAAAAAAAGTACACGTACAAGAAAACTCAAAAGTACAATACCAAAAGAAACAAGAGTACAACAACTACAACAACTCCAACTGCCCTGACTAGTAGGGTCCCACATGGCCCTGGTAGTCCTCCTAGAAACCTGAAAGTAAACGTAGGGTGAGCATAAAAGTATACTCAGTAGGGAAACCTAAAGATATCGTGCATAGGTGGGGAGACATCCTAATATCCCGTGATAACAACAGAAGAAACCAAACCTAACAAGGAAATCTATCCACCCAACCTCACTAGCCACACTCACCAAAAACACAAAACAACAGGTAGTAGTATATAAGAACAAGAGTATTGGGTACCCTGCACCATTTCCCACTAGTTAGCTTCTCTTCCTAACGGCGAATGTCATGACGCTACCACACTCTTCCTGCCCGCACACACCTGGGCCTCACAACCACGTATCCCACCCACACACACTTGGGCCTCAACCACAATCACATCCCCACCCGAACACACCCGGGGAATCATCCCGAAGATTCTTGGGAACAGTAAGCCTTCCCGAAGAGTCTTGGGCTAAAACCACCCCAATCGAAACCTACCCAAAGAGTCTTGGGTGTAAGGTCACCTCAATCCATCACAACCTATGTAAGAAGGAGCAGGAAAGAGCTAGTAACTAAGGGGAAAACACCCTCTCCCAAGAAATGGGAGTGTTCAGCACTAAGTGCTCAACATGGGTGGGGTGCGACAAAACACAAAGACACACACACACACACACACACATATATATATATATACCAAACACAAAACCCAACCTATGGCTTATAAACAGAGAAACTGAGCACGTTTCTCGGTACTGCTATTACGAAGCATGCATACAACAAACAACCCCAACCCCATTTAGGTTTTCATGTTTCAACAGAATTAGTTTATTAGTTCCTTAACTACTGGGCAATTAACCACAACCAACCATATCAATCGTTCGTAAAACATATCCCTGCCAACCAAAAATAAAGTTAGATAAAACACAAGCAACACACATCTAACCTTTTTATCATCAATAAAACCCCATTGATTGTTCCCGCGTTTAATTCATTATTGTTCCCCACAGTTCATTTATCAACTTTACACTTTCTTTTAATATCACAAACCATTACTGCAGGCCTACTGCCACTATAACCACATATCCACAACCGTATCACAAAACAAAGCTCGTGCTACATCATTGTCCCTTTAATACCATTTACCGCAGCCCCCCTGCCCATCCTATTCATAAAAACCCAGGATTCACCCCCCTTTCACACACCATGTAACCAAAACAACACCCACATGTTCATTATTCCATTTTGTTCAACCGGGGTGATCATACAAGGGTTCAGGATTTTAATCAGCCAAAGTTACATGATTAACCAAATTCCATATTCCACAAAGTTTTCATCCACAAAACGGTTTAGAAAGATAGGGAAACATTTAATTGCACAAGAAAAGGCCCCCAACAACCGTGATTTTTAGTAGGCATAAGCCTATTCAATTCACAACATAACAATAGGATAAACAAAGATAAACAACTTCCCCATCCCCGTTCTTTAACCAATTATTATCTTTATTTATTGGTTCAACCGTATATCACGAAAACAATAGGATACCCACCCCACATGATGCACAAAAGAGAGAGACGAAGGTAGGATCCCTACCTCAACAGGTTCTGATCACAACGCTCCCCCAGATTAGCTTTAGAAGACGTCTATCAGCGTCCGTCGCTTCTGTCAAAACCCAACAAAACCTCCTCGGGTGGAAGCTGGGAAGGAAAGGCCGAAGGGAAAGCAACAGATCCAAGATCAGAAGTTTCTCCTCGTCGTTACGATCCCGTGATCACTGGAGGATCATAAATCGGATCTCAGACGAAGAAGTTATGGAGGAAAGGAGATTTGGAGTCTCTCGGGAGAGCTCTGCTCGAAGGAATGAGGAGGAGAGGAATGATTTGAAAGGGAGGGGAGGCCCCCTCCTTTTATAGGAAAGAAAAACTAAAGTACATGGCGTGTACTTTCTATTACACGGTGTGTACTCATCCATTTCACACGGTCTCCATGCAGCCTCCAACATGGCATTCAACGCGAAACACAATCGTTGACTGGTCAACACATGGTTTGAGGGTAACGCGTACGCGAGGAGGAACTACACGGCGTGTAGTATGGGCTACACGGCGTGTACTTATTTATTTCATGCGGCAAGGACATGGCTTCAACATGGCACACGACCGTTGACTGGTCAACACACAGTTTGAGGGTAATGCGTACGCGGGGAGGAGCTATACGACATGTAGTATGGGCTACATGGTGTGTACTCACTTATTTCACACGGCAAGGACACGAATTCAACACGGGGTTTACCCGAAAATGTGGTACATGACGTGTACTCACACTACACGGCGTGTAGTTACAAAATTCTGAAAAGTGTGGGAAAAGTCCATTCTACCCTCCAGAACACTTCATGACCTTATTTTCGACAAAGGAAAGGGATGGAGAGGTCCAGGCCATTACATCAGATACCTCTTAAAACATTATCATCCCTGAGAATTCAAAACCAACCCAGAGGAACCCAACAAGATACCTCTTAGGGCTCTCGTTATAACAGGAACCCAACCAACAACCCTAATCATATGTGTTAGGAATTCCTTCTCCTATGTCGAGATATTATCCGCTTTAGGCGGCACTGAATCTCCTGTACGGGTTTAATCGCATCCAAATTAATGCATCTTGATTAAGAACTGGGTCTTCCCACTTCCATACATTAGGATTTTTTCAACTTGCACTGCCCCCAACACCGTACGACCAACACACTATCCGAAAACGTGGCTTGGGGAAATTCCTTCTCCCATGTCGAGATATTATCCGCTTTAGGCGGCACTGACTCACCCGCATGGGTTCAATCACATCCGTATTAATACATCCCAATTAAGGATCAAGTTTTTTCCCTTTCCCCACACACCCGGACACGTTACACACTTCCACAGAACAAGGAAACAAAACGTCTCACAACCAACAAGCCAAGTATTCCATATATAAAAGGTACAGAGCATAACATCAAAACAAATCTCAGAAGAACAAAGAAAAACACAATTCAAAACAACTCCGGGTACTGAGCGTGCATCTGAGCCTCCCGCTCCCAAGTGCTCTCCTCGAGGCCACCATGCCTCCACAACACACGAACCAAGGCGATGGTTCGTCCATGAAGCACCTTCTCTTTACGATCCTCGATTATGACTGGTCGTTCCTCGAAGGTTGCATCGTCTCCCATATCTAACTCTCCCAAGTCGATAACATGAGAGTCGTCGTATAAGTACCGACTAAGCTAGGAGACGTCATGAACCTTCTCCAACTGAGGTGGTAGGGCCAGCTGATATGCCACCTCGCCAACTCTCCTCAGCACCTCGAAAGGTCTGATGAACCTAGGGGAGAGCTTACTCCCCTTCCCAAACCTCCACTGCCCCCGTCGAGGGGAAACCTTCAAGAACACATGATCTACCACCTTGAACTCCAAGGGCCTCCTTTGACGATCAACATAAGACTTCTGTCGGTCCTGAGCCACTTTCGTCCTCTCATGCACAAGCTGGACTTTCTCTGTGGTTCTCTGTACTACCTATGGCCCAAGAGCACTTGTCTCACCAACCTCTGCCCAGCAAATGGGTGAACGAAATGGACTTCCATACAAAGCCTCAAACGGTTCCATGCCAATAGTAGAGTGGAAGATGTTATTTTAGGAAAACTCTACTAAAGGAAAGTGTCGCACCCATGATCCTACGAAATCCAGAACACATGCCCGCAACATTTCCTCCAACATCTGGATAGTACGCTCTGTTTGGCCATCAGTATGGGGGTGGAAAGCAGTGCTAAGGCATAGCTGGGTGCCAAAAGCATGTTGTAACCCCCTCCAAACTCGTGAGGTAAACCGAGTATCTCGATCTGAGACGATAGTATTTGGAACTCCATGAAACTGCACCACCTCGTCTACGTACCTCTGTGCTAAGGTACTCACCGGGCCCAACTCCTTAATTGCTAAGAAGTGAGCTGATTTCGTCAGCCGATCCACCACTACCAAGATAACATCAAAACCACCCGGAGCTCTGGGTAGTCCCATGATGAAGTACATTGAGATTTCATCCCAATTCCACTCGATGACATCTAAAGGATGCAACAAACCACTGGGAACACGGTGTTCATCCTTTACTTGCTGACACACTAGGAACTTAGCCACAAACTCCGCCACTGACTGTTTCACCCCAGGCCACCAAAACTATTCCCTTAGGTCTTGGTACATTTTTGAAACTCCCGGATGCACCGCCAAGGCTGAGCTGTGGAACTCACGGAGAACTCCCTCACGCATCGCCTCTAGAACAAACAACCTTCCATGAAAAATCATCTGATGTCGGATGTCCTCTGACCATCCTTCTGGAGAGTTCCCCTGATCGATATGATCCCGCATTACTTTCGCCTCGGATTCTCCCCACTGAGACACGTACACCTTCTGCAACAAGGAGGACTGCACCGTCATATGAAACAAACATCCTCTAACACCCTCTACCCTTGCATCCAAGTGCAAGGCAACCAACTCTCCCATCGCTTTCCAAGAATCAGCGGATTCCCGAACCACTTCCTGATGCGACTTCCTGTTCAGGGCATCAGCCACAACATTTCCCTTACCTTCAGTGTAAGAGATCTCAAAGTCATAGTCTTGGAGAAACTTGACCCATCTCCGCTGCCGTAAGTTCAGGTCATGCTGGGAGAAGATATAACGTAAGCTCTTGTGATCTGAGAAGACCACAAATCACTCCCCAAAGAGGTAATTCCGCCACAACTTCAGTGCGAACACTACTACTGCAAGCTCTAGGTCATTGGTGGCATATTTACGCTCGTGAGGGCACAACTTCCTAGACCCATAACAGATCACTCCCTTCTTCTGAATCAGTACGCACCCTAAACCAAGGCCAGAAGCATCACAAAACACCTCATACAACAACCCTTCCTCTGGAAACCTGAGTACTAGGGCACTGACCAACTTCTCCTTCAGGTAGTCAAAATCTTTCTGGAAAAACTCGCTCTATAGGAAGACCTGGTTCTTCCTAGTCAAATATGTCAATGGAGCAGCAAATCGAGAGAAGTTCGAAACTAACCTCCGATAATAGCCTGCCAACCCCAGGAAACTAAGAACTTCTGCCACGCTCTTGGGTGCCACCCAATAAACAACTGCCTCCACCATCGACGAGTCCACTGACACTCCATCCTGAGACACCACGTGCCCAAGGAAGTGTACTTCTTGCATTAAGAACTTACACTTCGACAATTTCCCATAAATCTAGTGGTGTCGAAAGACTTCCAAGACTGCCCTGAGATGCTCGACATGCTCTACATCTGATCTTGAGTAGATCAGGATGTCATCGATAAACACAATGGCGAACTGGTCCAAAAACTCTCAGAAGACAAGGTTCATAAGCCCCATGAACACAACTGGTGTATTCGTAACTCCAAACAGGATTACTAAAAACTCGAAGTGCCCATACCTGAACCTAAAAGCTGTCTTCGAGATGTCACTGTCCTTTACCCTCAGCTGATGATATCCAAATCATAGATCAATATTAGAAAACCAACCTGCTCCCCTCAGCTAGTTGAAGAGATCATCTATCCTTGGAAGGGGGTAACAATTCTTGACCGTTACCTGATTCAACCTTAGGTAGTCTATGCATAGCCTGAGACCACCATATGCCTTCTTCACGAACAAAAATGGAGCACCCCACGGCGACACGCTGGGTCAAACAAAACCCTTCTCCATCAGATTGTCAATCTGAATCCGCAACTCTCACAACTTCGAAGGTGCCATCCGATAAGGTCCCATCAAAATCGGACGAACACCAGGCTGTAAGTCTATCTCGAACTCAACGCCACGTCGGGGGGGGGGGGGGGGTAGAGTCACAACCTCCTTTGGAAAAACATCGAGGAACTCACCAATAACCTCTGGAACATCCATCATCTCTATATCAGCTGAAACCACTAATAACCCTCCTAGCAAGGAAAGGGGAGGCTTCACATGCCAACTTCCCACCTGATAGCTCCTCTCGCCAAAAAAAGCTACACGCTGCCCGTCCACGTCGGAGAACACGACTCTTCTTCGAAAGCAGTCGATAATGGCACTAACAGAAAAAAGCTAGTAAATGCCTAGGATGACATCGTATGGCTGAATCTGCAGCAAAAGAAGATCCCCACTAGATCGATGTGGTCCCAACGTCATCCCACATCCCCGACAAACACAAGATACGCTGGTCTGACCTCCAACCGGTGTACTTAGCACCAGGGGTATGAAAATTCTCTCTACGTCTAGACCCAAAGTATGGGCTAGACCCGGTGCAACAAAGGAGTGTGAAGATCCCGAATCGAACAAAGCATAAATGAGAGTGCTGAACAAACAAATCATTCCTCACACCACCTCTAGTTATGCCAGAACTTCAAACTCTGTTGCGTGCAACTGTCCACGCCCAGCTCCTCTGCCTCTCTGATGTCGACCACCTCTCCGACCACGCCCTGGTTGAGGTCCCTGAGGAGAACCCTGAGGTCGTCCTCCTTCTGCAAAGTCTAATCTTGGAGGAGCAGGGTCCTGCTGCTGCTGGAAGGGCCTCACCGGCAACTGGTGCTGCTGAGGCGGGCACTGAACCTGCCCACCTCCATCGTACTGAGCTCGGGTCGGGCACTGATTCTGAATGTGACCGAAGCCTCCACAAGAGAAACACTTCGGTCCTGGGCTCGTGAAAAAGGGATAAGGACCCAAAGATCTGAATTGGAACAGCAGGGGCCTGCTCCCCACTGGCCTGAATCTGAAAGAACCTGTCGCAGGAGGCCTGCTACTGACTGCCTTCCTCTTCGACAAACCCAGATGGATCCCCTCTCATGGTGAACCTCCCTGCGAGTGAATCCTCTCTACAACCTATGCCTTCTTCTGTACGGCCAAGTACGTCAGAAGGGTGCAGGGGGTGACAAAATACTAGAGCGAAGGACGAAGCGCCTCCTCCAAATGTCTCGCCCGAGACTCCTCATCTGGAAAGAGATCCAGAGAAAAGCATAGGAGATACTTGAACTTGATCCCCAACTCTCATATTGACATACTCCCCTAATGGAGGGAGAGTAACTCCTGCCGCTTCTCCACCTTGATCATGGAAGAAAGGAATTCCTCTCGGAACTCCTTCTCAAAGTCAGCCCACAGAACCTCTGCCTCTATCCTCTCCCTGAGGTAGAGCGTCCACCACTGGCATGCTGCACCTCTCAGCTGACTGACCACTAGGGGAACCCAGTACTCCCTCGAAGCATAGATCAAAGTAAAATTGATCCCTAGATCCTCAATCCACCCCTCCATATCTATATCCCAAGTACTACCCTCGTACTTCTTGAGGGTTTTTCGCTGGAAAGAAAGGAGAGTCTTCTGCCACTGGCCATCTTCCTCCTCTCGGTCAATCCTCAACTGATCGACTGCCTGAATCTGCTGGGCCTCGACTGTTTGAGTCACCCGGGGATGACGTCCAGGTGCCATAGCTGTATGGTAAACAAAGAACACCTAAGCTCGAGTAGCAAGGAAATTTTCCAAGGTTTCATTTTATCATTTTATTTCAATTTCATTCCCAGAACACCCAAATCAAGTAAAAAAAATCATGATGATGCATGTACCTTCCCTAGGGTCTCTACCCTGCAATCAATGTAGTCTCACTTGGTCGTTCAATAGGCTCAGAGTCCTTGCATCGGATCATGGGGGGCCCTAAAATCCCGTGTCCTATCCGGTCTTCCTTGGCCTATGTCACGCACCAAGATCAGCCAACACTGTCGCCCTACCATCCCATGCAATCCTCACTGTGCCTAACTACAGACTCCATCCTATCTCTCAACCATCCCTCTGATACCATTCTGTCATGACCCCCTCCCACCAAAGATGCCCCTCCTAAGCTGGAAATGGTGAAAGGGAGATAATGACCCCCTGAGTCCCGCCTCCAATAGGCCCTAGAGTGGCGACTAGCACCAAGGGTATGAGTTTTCGCAAATATGGGAGGCATTAATTTTTATTATTATTTAAGATTGGGAAATAGGATGAGTCAAACACCAAAATAAAAAGAAACACGTAAATGGAAATAAATTCAAACCAATCCCACATGTATGTTTAAACAATTCTGAAACAAAGTAAAAGTATAAGAAAACTCAAAAGTACAATACCAAAAGAAAAAAGAGTACAATAACTGCAACAACTCCAACTGTCCCGACTAGTAGGGTCCCGCACGGCCCTGGTAGTCCTCCTGGAAACCTGAAAGTAAACGTAGGGTGAGCATAAAATTATACTCAGTAGGGAAACCTAAATCTCTCGTGCACAGGTGGGGAGACATCCTAATGTCCCGTGAGAACAACAGAAGAAACCAAACCTAACAAGGAAATCTATCCACCCAACCTCACCAGCCACACTCACCAAAAACAAAAAACAACAGGTAGTAGTATATAAGAACAAGAGTATTGGGTACCCCACACCATTTCCCACTAGTTAGCTGCTCTTCCTAACAGCGAACGTCCTAACGTTACCACACTCTTCTCGCCCACACACACCTGGGCCTTAACCACAATCACATCCCCGCCCGAACACACCCGGGGCCTCATCCTGAAGATTCTTGGGAACAGTAAGCCTGCCTGAAGAGTCTTGAGCTAAAACCACCCCAATCGAAACCTACCCTAAGAGTCTTGGGTGTAAGGTCGCCTCAAGCCATCACAGCCTATGGAAGAAGGAGCGGGAAGGATCTAGTAACTAAGGGGAAAACACCCTCTCCCAAGAAATGGGAGTGTTCGGCACTAAGTGCTCAACATGGTTGGGGTGTGACAAAACACAAAGATACAGATATATATATATACCAAACACACAATCCAAACTATGGATTCTAAACAGAGAAACTGAGCACCTGCCTCAACACTGCTATTACGAATCATGCATACAACAAACAACCCCAACCCCATTTAGGTTTTCATGTTTCAACAGAATTAGTTTATTAATTACTTAACTACTAGGCAATTAACCACAACCAACCATATCAATCGTTCATAAAACATATCTCTTACAACCAAAAATCAAGTTAGATGAAACACAAGAAACACACAACCAACCTTTTTTTCATCAATCAAACCCCATTGATTGTTCCCGCGTTTAATTCATTATCATTCCCCATAGTTCATTTATCAACTTTACACTTTCTTTTAATATCACAACCCATTACTACATCCCTACTGCCACTATAACCACATCTCCACAACCGTATCACAAAACAAGGCTTGTGACACATCATTGTCCCTTTAATACCATTTACCGTAGCCCCGCTGCCCATCCTATTTGTAACAACCCAAGATTCACCCCCCTTTCACACACCACATAACCAAAACAACACCCACGGGTTCATTATTCCATTTTGTTCAACCGGGGTGATCACACAAGGGTTCTAGATTTTAATCAGCCAACTTTACGTGATTAACCAAATTCCACATTCCACAAAGTTTCCATCCACAAAATGGTCTAGAAAGATAGGGAAACATTTTATTGCACAAGCAAAGGCCCCCAACGACCGTGATTTTCAGTAGGCATAAGCCTATTCAATTCACAACATAATAATAGGATAAACAAAGATAAACTACTTCCCCATCACCATTCTTTAATCAGTTATTATCTTTATTTATTGGTTCAACCGTATATCACGAAAACAAGAGGATACCCACCCTGCATGATGCACAAAAGAGAGAGACGAAGGTAGGATCCCTACCTCAGCAGGTTCTGATCACAACGCTCCACCGGATCAGCTTTAGAAGACGTCCTTCAGCGTCCGTCGCTTCTGTCAAAACCCAGAAAAACCTCATTGGGTGGAAGATGGGAAGGAAAGGCCGAAGGGAAAGCAACATATCCAAGATCAGAAGTTCCGCCTCGTCGTTACGATCCCGTGGACACTGACGGATCATAAATCGGAGCTTGGACGAAGAAGTTATGGAGGAAAGGAGATTTGGAGTCTCTTGGGAGAGCTCTTCTTGAAGGAATGAGTAGGAGAGGAATGATTTGGAAAGGAGGAGAGGCCCCCCTCCTTTTATTGGAGAGAAAATCTAAAGTACACAACATGTACTTTCTAGTACACGGTGTGTACTCGTCCATTTCACACGGTCTCCACGCGGCCTCCAACATGGCATTCTATGCGGCACACGGTCGTTGACTGGTCAACACAAGGTTTGAGGGTAACGCATACGTGGGGAGGAACTACACAACATGTAGAATGGGCTACATGGTGTGTACTTATTTATTTCACGCGACAAGGACACAGATTCAACACGGCACACGACCGTTGACTGGTAAACACACGGTTTGAGGGTAACGCGTACTTGGGGAGGAACTACACGGCGTGTAGTATGGGCTACACGGCGTGTAATCAATTATTTCACACGGTAAGGATATGACTTCAACACGGGGTATACCCGGAAAGGTGGTACACAACATGTACTCACACTACACGGCGTGTAGTTACAAAATTTTGAAAAGTGTGGGAAAAATCCATTCTACCCTTTAGAACACTTCATAACCTTCTTTTCGATAAAGGAAAGGGCTAGAGAAGTCCAGGCCATTACATCCCACTTCTCTCGTAGGTGGTTCCGCTCGAGCTTAACTTATTCATGCTTGTCTTGGGATTGGTCAAGAGAGAATCCCAATGATTCCACCTACTTTCTGAGCTCCGACAAATGGGATTCGTATGGGGAAAGTCTACTGGATGAGGCCATCGCTTCCTTTGTCTGAGTAAATTGGATTTGTTAAAGCCCTATATTTATAATAATCATGTGATCACTATTAAATGACTATATTATCAATGGTCACAATTCTTAATGGTATTTTAAAATCCAAAACATAGAACCAAATAAATGCATACATTTTACATAACCATAAGAAGACATTTAAATAGACCAAGATGAATTTTCATTAATTAATTTTTGGGTTGTTAGTGTTACCTTTCCAAAAAAACAGAACCTCTAGATAATAGTTTATTTCTACGATTGAGAGAATTATCTAAAGATGATTTGGTTTTCACAATAGTAATATTACCATAAAATGATGTAACCCTTGGAAATTATTCATATACCACATATATTAAACTATAGTGTGGCATAAAATGTGAGTGAATTATTATATGAATTTAATGTTTTCATTATTATGTATTGATTTTTCCATGAGTTATATTGATACAGAAAATTTGTGATGGGTTTATAATACATCACACTAGTAGATGATGATTTATTTTAAATAGTGGTTTTCTATCTTATTGCTCAAAAATAATATCATTATAATTTTGAAATATGCATATACTTTTTTTATATTTCAAAATTGTGTTACTTTAAAATTATGGAATATTTTATATAAATATAAATTTAGCATATCTAACTATATTTTATTTTTTTTAATTATTTAAATTTATATCTTTTTATGATTTTTCATTTATATTTAAACTTATCTTTCATTATTGTGTAGAATTTGTAATTATATTTTTCAAATACGCATATATTTGTTTAAATTTTAAAATTGTGTTTAAAATTATGAATAATTTAATATAAATATAAAATTGGCTTATCTTAACAAGATATATAATTTTGATATTTATTATAGGTAATAATGAGTCGAAGATGGATTAAGACACATCGAATGAGTGATCAATATGAGGAAGGTGTTGATGTTTTTTTTGGAATTTTCTAAACAAAATATTCCAAACATTGACATGTTTTTTTCCATGACTAAAATGTTTAAATATGAAGAAGTTGAAAAGTAAAGAGATCAATAATTATTTAATTTTTCATGGTTTTAATATGAGTTATAGCCCTTGGATTTGGCATGGTGAAACTGGGCAGAATTTCAGATCTACTGATGATGATTCTTTTCAAAATGATAACTCTGATGAAATTTAAGAAATGATTTTTGATATTGAAGCAGAGAAAATTGAGAATGAACCGACAATTGAGCGTCTGTACGGTGATGCTAAAAAACCATCGTATCCTGGTTGTATAGATTTTATAGTTTTATTGTCAGTGTTAAGATTGATTAACCTAAAGGCAAGACATGGATGGAGTGACAAGAGTTTTACAGAGATGCTACAATTGTTGAAAGAAGTTCTTTGTAAAGACAACGATCTTCCAGATTCACATTATAAGGCCAAGAAAATATTATGCCTGATGGGATTGGGGTACAAGAAAATACATACCTTCCCGAATGACTATGTGATATATTGGAAGGAATATGAATTTATGTTAGAGTTTCTTAAATGTGGGACATCACAGTATAAGTTGAAAGAAAAATCATGGGCTGATTTTGAGGTTACAGAGACCCCTACCAAGGTATTTTAGTATCTTCCTATAATTCCTCATTCAAAACATTTATTTTCTAATTCACATGATGAAAAAAGGTTAAGATGACATGCTGATGAGAAGATATGTGATGGAAAAATACATCATCCAGTTGATTGTCCATAGTGGGAGAAAATTGATCACTAGTTTCCTAAATTCGGAAATGAAGTTAGAAATCTCAGACTTAGGCTATGCACAGATGGAATGAATCCATATCGAATCCTTAGTAGAACAAAAAGTTCATGTCCTGTTTTATTGGTAATTTATAACCTATCTCCTAAATTTTATATGAAGCACAAATATTTCATGTTGACTTTAATGATCTCTGGACCAAAGACACCTAGAAATGATATTGCTGTTTTATTTTTAGCATTAATTGATGATTTAAAACTCTTATGGGAGGATGATATTAGTGTGTATGATTCTTATAAAGTGGAATATTTTAAAATGCATGCAATTATTATGTTCACTATAAATGACCTCCCAACGTATGGAAATTTGTCTGGATATAGTGTTAAGAGGCATAAAACATGTCCAATTTGCAAACAGACTTCATATTGTCAATTGCATCATGAGAGAAAAACAGTATACATGGGTCATCAATTTTTTTTGCCTATGGATCAATCTTATAGAAGATTAAAAAAGGCATTCAATGGATCACAAGAATTTGATATTGTTCAAAAACCTTTATCCACCGATGAGTATTTTGAGAGGGTGAAAAACCTTGATGTGACATTTAGAAAGACACTTAAATCTGGAAATGATAGATATATTTGGAAGAAACAACCAATATTTTTTGAGCTATCATATTGGAGATGTCATGAAGTGAAACATAACACTGATGTCATGTACGTGGAGAAGAATATATGAGAAATATTTATTGGAACATTATTAGATATTTAAGGAAAGACTAAATATGGGTTGAATGCAAGATTAGACTTACAGACAATGAGAATATGTTTGGAGTTAACTCCCAATCATGATGGAAGATGAAAATTTATTCCATAAACTTGTGATACATTATCCAAGAGGGATAAAATTATATTTTTTTAGTGTCTTCATGATATCAAAGTGCCACAGGGTTATTCTTAAAATGTAAAATTTTTTGCCACTTTGAAGGATTTGAAGTTGATAGGTATGAAATCTCATGATTGTCACATCATGATGTAATAACTTATACTAGTTTAATTGCATGGAATATTTCCCATCAGTGTTAGAAAGACTATCATGAAGGTGTGTTATCTTTTCAATTCAATTTGTAATATGGTCATTGATCTGGATGCTCAGAACATTTTAGAAAACGAAGAAATTTCTATACTTTGTCAATTGGAAATGTATTTTCCTCCATATTTTTTTGATATAATGGTGCATTTAGTGGTTCATATTTTTTGAGAAATAAAGCTCTATGGACCTATATATCTATGTTGGATGTATCTTTTTGAAAGTTATATGAAGATATTGAAGGGGTATGTTAAGAATCCATATCGACCTGAAGCCTCTATTGTTGAAAAGTATATTTCTGAGGAGGTTGTGGAATTTTGTACGAGCTACTTTTCTATGGAGGAGCACATTGGTTTGCCTCCATCTCACCACGAACAAGTTAGTTATGGGGAAAAGAGGATTCGTGGCTTGAAAGTCAGACCTTTTTCAGGTGAATAGATAAATAAGATACATTTATACATCTTGAATAACATAGATGATGCCCAAACATATATCACATTTTATATTAATGATTTGAAACAATTTCATCCAAAGAAGAAATAAATGTGGATTTGGAATGAGCATAACAGAACATTTTTTCCATGGTTTAAAAATATTGTGCTTGGTAGATCAGATGCATCAGAGACATTAAGATGGTTAATGGGTGGTCCAAGTTTAAATGTGATAACATGGTCTGGGTATGACCTTAATGTCTATACATTTCATACAAAATATCAGGATAACAGAAGTGCAGTTTAGAATAGTGTTGTATTAGTGTTCATAGAAGAAATGTATTTTTCGAGTTCTAAAGACAAAAACCCAATTTATGCATCAATTGAATATTATGAAGTCATTTAAGAAACATGGGAGGTTTATTAAATTAAATTTAAAGTTCTAGTGTTTAACTGAAAATGGTTTATTGGTGATAACAATGTTAGACATAATGAATTTGGAATGACACTTGTTAATCTGAATAGATTGGAAGACACATTTAATTATTTTATAATGAAAACACATGAATTTTTTTTTTCTATGTTCTTTATCAATATGATATGTATTGGTCTATTGTTTTATAAAAAAACAATATGTTGGGGATGATCAACTTGATGAATATACTGATTTATGTGATATCCCTGCTTCCATGGAAATATTAACAGATAATAATGATGAGCATGTCATAGACATGGTTTGTTCCATAAGAAACGATCATGACAAAGGAATTTGGGAAAAAAATCCATTAGTAAATTCATAATATTATAGGTAACATATGTTTATTTCTCGTTTACTTTTATTAATTCCATAAAATTTTAGATATTTTAATTTTTAACTTTATTAAAACACGTATTAAAACTAATAAGTAAAAATGTTTGTTTATATTAGTTTAGTTTGGTTTACTTTACCATATTTATCATTACATAACTTATATATTTATTGATTTTGTTGAATTAAAATTATTTTAAATATAATATGTTAAATAAAAATAGAAATATTTTATAAGAGTATATTTAAAAAATATTCTTTTTTGTTTAAAAAATGATTTATCATTGAATCTTTTTTAATACTCCTACACCAATTTTGGATTTATTTTCATTCATTTACATGTCATTTCATATATCATTACTATTAGAATTTTAGTTAACTATAAAAAATATGAATACTAATGTGTTAAGTTTTAGTTTACTTTTTTGTTTCATAATTTTTCATTTTTTATTCACATTAGTATTGTAATAGTTGAATTTGTATATTTGTGTACTAAATGTTTGTTTATTTGATTTGAAGGATAATGAAAGATCAATCAGATGATCAAACACATACTTTGGAGAAGAGTGTCATAATCATACATCTGGGGAGGAACATACACATGCTCCTCTTGATAATACCCAACCTTCATATACTCCCACAAAGCCAAATAAGGGTTTGAGGGTTGGTAAATGTGGCGGTACATGTTTACCAAAATTATTAGTTTCTCGTAGTGAGGACCAGAGGATTGTGGTAAACTTTGATGAGAATGATATTCCAAGAGATCCTAATTCAAAACAATTTAGGAGTTTTGTATCAACTTAGGGTAAAATCAAACTCATCATTTTATTTAATTATTGGAGAAGTGTTGACAAAGAAACACTACCTCAGTTGTGGAAGACTATTTTGGTAAGCTCTTTTGTTATTGTTTTACTAATCCTGAAATGTTTATAGTATAATATTTTTTCTCTCTTATTATCAGATGACATTTTATATACCTGAAATTGGAGGAGTCAGGAGGAAATGTTTATCAATGGATGCTAGGAGATGGAGAGATATCAAATAAACCCTCACATATGATTTCATATTTTGGCATAGGAAACATGAAAATCCATGTCACATATATCCTTTTATAGATAAAGACACATGGAATTTTTTTTAAACGTAGAAGATGAGAAGAATTTTTGGTAAGTGCAATGTAAACTTTTAGAAGTTTTCTTATATTAATGATCTTATTAATTATTTCTTAATGATTTCGCATTCTTAATTTACAACAATTGATGAGATCTTAGTAGGAGATCCAATCTAGAAATGTATGCCCTCATACTTTATTTCGGGGAGGGTATACTTTATTGGAAGAACAAATGATGGCTGGAAAATTAAAAAAAACTGAGAGCTGAGTTTTTAAGCTATGGAGTGGTTTCCCCTTTACCCCCTTGATAGACATGAAAAATAGAAGAGGGATCATATGAGAAAAAAGGGGCAATATCTTATAGAAGAATCGAGGGTCATAGCTGTGAGGATTGTAAGATGTTTATTTTATTTATTTATTTAAGTAAATTTAAATATTTATATATTTTGAATCATTACATAATTTTGTAAATAATCCATACAATATTATCTTAAGGAGTAGAGAACACAAGGGTATTTTTAGTTGAGGGAAGGTAAGATATTTTATCTACAACATTGGGAAATCCTGAACACCTAGGTCGAGTATGTGGATACCCAGTAGGTGTATTGGTGAGAAAAGTGTAACCATGTTCTTCAACTTCTGCAATGGATGTTTTTTATAAAAAAAATATTTTGAGGATAAAGTTCAAAATATTAATTCGATGATAGAGGAAAAGATAAAAGCGTCAGTATATTCCATGTTTGCATACATATAAAGACAATTTCAAACTATATCTCCCACTCATCTACCTCTTCCAGCAGCTCCCACTCCCCCACCTCCACCTACAAACCCCATTATTTATCTTTCACCTCTACCTACAGATTGTATTTTTTATCCTACTCCTACACCCACTCCTCCACCTCTGCCTAAAGACCCCATTTTTTATCCTACTTTTACACCCTCTCCTCAATAGCTTCCTAGTTAATATTTATATGTTGATGATCCTCACTATCATATAGTTTCACATGGGCTGATATATTATATAATATATACCATTCATCATCAATAGTTAGAGATAGAGAAACATAGGGTCACTATAAAGGATATTGTAGATATATCAGCTAGAGTACCATTACCTACAGATGAGGTGAGGACAGTTGGACAAAGTATTGACCACTTTTTAGTTTGACCATCTAGACTTCTACGACATATTACTATAGAGGTATGTGTTTATTTTATATTTTATTTTATTTTTGTATTAAATATATTTTAACATTTGAAAGTTAATATATTTATCTATTTATTTATAGGAATAATTTAAAGGTAAAGAAATAATGTATAGCCAACAACAAAGACAAAGGGCTATGAATTCAGATACATATTCTAATAGTCTTGACACATTGTCAAGATATTAATTTTTTTGCAGGGTGTTTATACATTTCCAATGGAATCTCATGTATGTGGGTGTGCAATAAATGTGTGGATTTTGAAAAATGATATCATGGAGCTTGTAACTGGAGATATGTTGGGCATCAAGGTGATGCAAGTTTTTTCTATGTAAGTATTAACATAAATATTTCTCTATGTTAAATTTATTGAAAATTTATAATTATGTATATTTTTTATTAGTTATATTTATAAAATGTATGAGGATAATGACAAGACAGATGTATATATATTAATGGATATAAACCTTGACTGAAGAAGAAATAATGGTTTATATTACTGAAATATTTGAACCAAATATAATTACATAGTGTTGAATGTTTCTTTATGTTGAGAGGTACAAAACATATATCTCAAAAAGTGTTATTTATATTTTAACATATTAACCACTAACATTAAATTTTCTTTTATATTAGTGGCCATTAGATGTTAGGTTTTTTTCCAAGGTAGAATACACTTTACTAGATATATTCTATCCATGGCGATGTGTGATGAAATTTTAAGAACATGTTGGAAAAGTAAGTTTTAATTTATTAATAGTTGTTTATATTATAATGAATTTTAAATTTATTTCATTCATATTATTTTCTAACAAGGGATTTGATTTATTTTGAAAAACCACAAAGAAAAAGAATTCCAAGATCAAATATGTAAAAGTAAAGGTGAATTTCCATTTATTATTAGTATGTTTTGGATACATTACATAAAAAATGACATTTTTAATTGAAAAACTCATTTAAACAGAATTTTCATAAACAATAAGGCATTAAATAATTCATATATTATGTGTTAAGATTTAGGTGTGAAATAATTACAACTGGAACAGTTACGAAGTTCAACCGGTTTAGACTTCCTTATAAACTATTACTTAATATTTCATTTGTTTTATTCATTATACATGTTAACCACTTTATTTTTAATTTTTAGATTTTTGAGGACCCTCACCCTTATATCTCACAAGAGCTCACACACTTACAGGTGGAATGGGAAAATAATTTTATAGGTTTGATTGGATTTCAGTTTTTTTAGTGAATATTGTAATTTTTAATGTTGTAATTGTAAATGTGTATTTGGTAGTTATTTTGGTTGTATTTAGCTTTTTTTTAGTTAATATTGTAATTTTTGAATGTTGTAATTGTGAATGTGTAATTTTTATACTTGTTTCTATTTCTGCTTGTTTCTTCTTCTTTCTATATTTTTATGGGTTGGTCAGTAGTGGAGAGGAAGGGTAAGATGAAATATTTGTTAAAACAAAGTTTTTACAACAATTATTTTATAACCAATGTTAAAAATACCCTTTTTTGGTTTTTTACGTTGGTTCTAATGTAAAAACACTTCATTAAGAATCCCTTTTACGTCAATTTAAAAATAACCGACATGGAATATATTTTTTTATGTTAGTTAATTATTAACTGACATAAAAAGGCTTTGGGATTGTGTTTTTCACATCATTAATATAAAAACTGACATGGTATATGATGTTTTACATCAGTTATTAAATAACTGATGTGAAAAAACTTCATCCCAAAGTATTTTTCACGTCACTCATATAAAAAAACTATATAATATATGATATTTTACATCAGTTATTTAATAACTGATGTAAAAAATCAGTTCCATTATAGATTTACAATGTCTAATTTTTTAACCAATGTTAAAGACAATATTTACAACATCTCCTTTAGTAACGATGACTAATAAGTGACATAAAAAATAAAAAAAAACAATGTGAGAGATCATTTTTTCAGTAGTGCGTGTACCTCAGATAGATGATGAGAGATGTACATGACATGAAGCTCATATGCACATTCCATGTACTTATACCAATTTAATAAGATTTAAAATTTATTTATTATACATTATAAACCTTGAGACATGTACTTGCGTGTGGTCGTAAATATAGGACACAACATGTGAAAGATTTTAATATATATATATATATAAATGTTTAATTAATATCTGCGTGATGTTCAGATCTGCATATCATGTATGAGTCTCATTACATGTTGTTACTCTAAGTGCATTGAATCATAAAACGTGACCAAAAAATCATGTAATTCGTGTAATCATCTGTGAAGTATATATTGTGAAAGTACATGAGAAGTCATGCGTTTCATATATCACAAGAGTAAAATAGTATACGAGTATAATATATGTTGGGAAGAATCAGATGGTTATTCACCATGTTTCCTCCAAGGTACATTTATGTACATAGTTAATTTTAAATAAATTTATTTATTTTTTTAAAAATTATAATGGATGAGAATCTCAATGAAATTATGATGATAATTAAGATAAAATAATTGATTAATTAAAGATAATAATTAATTGATTCGAGTGAAATTTATATTAAATAATAACAATTAAGAATTGAATGTTGGTTTTATTAAATTATTAATTCATTACATGCATTTGGATGATCATGAGATAGACCATACCTTTTTAAGTGATTGATTTCATTTAATTTATTATTATATTAAATTGTTGTCCTGTATGCCTTATCTCCTTTCATTATGCAGGGAATGTGTACCCTTGATTTCTTTTATGTAAACCCTTTTCCTCTCACCTGAATGTGAGTAAAAGCATATGTAATGGATAAAGATCCAAATCTATTGGAGGTGCTTTAAGTTTGGAGCTGAGGAAAAACCAATCCAAGGAGATACATAAGTGGATAGGTGGAAAGCTACAACACGAACCTTAATCAGTTCAAGGTGTTTTTCCCATAGGCCAACAATTAGTTTATTAACTACTAGATAAACTAACCACTAGTAAAATTTCATGATCATACCCCTTTATTATTTTATTTATGTTATTTTCATGGTTATTTCATTATGGATGTTTTGTCGCAATCACATAAATTAATGAAATTAACAAGCATGCAAGATAGAACTAAAATAAGTTGGCTAATACATAAATATTATCTAAGACATGGTTAATCACTTAAGTAAATCTACTTAATATTAACAATCATATGATAAAGATAATAATTGGAAATTTACACATTAAAGATAAAATCCCTCAATTATATATATTAAGTTGGTATAGCCTTCCATTACTTCAGTTAAAATCGAACCATAGTTCAAAGTGCTTGACCAACCCAAGTTAGGGTGCTTTCAATTATCAGTGAATTTTAAATTGAAGTTTTGGGTTGAATTAACTTAGTTCACATCAAGTTTTGACTACCCAAGTAGGATTTAGTGTAACTGAGAGGCAAATTTTGATGAAATCTAATTAAGTAATTCAGTATTGGGGAGTCAACTCAGCAGATCAAGGAACTGTGAGTTAATGCAGTTGGCATTTGGAATGACTACCTAAAACTATTCAAGTTTCTTGACCAACCCAAGTTGGGGTAATTAGAATGAGAATATGGATCCTTTCCACTTTAATATCCAAACAATAGGATATTATGAAGCCAATAGTGAGGGATACTGGGCTTTGATAAAATAATGGGAGACTAATAAATATAATATTTATTTATTTTTCTAAATTTTTTCAGATAAAGTACTAAAATTATTCTTATCTTATTTCTTAGAAATGACAATAAAATGACATCAAACATATCATTGTGATCCATAATTTATAAGGACAACCTTATCACCATTAAAAATTCTCAATAATGGAAAAGGTGCCTATGTGTTATACTTCTCCATGAAAGGAAATTGTATGTGCTTTAAGAACCTTTTATATTTGCACTTGGTAATGAGGCAAGTGATGAAGAATTATATCTCTATGAGAAATATCAGAATTATGCTACATATGTTCAATAATTCATGCTATCATCCATGTCCAATGAGATTTTGAAGTAACATGAGGACATGGATGCGTATAACATGATGTCTCACCTTTGACATCTCTATTAAGAGAAGGAAAGATAAGAAAGGTATGAGATCTCCAATGCTTTGTTCACAACTAATCATGGAGAGTCTGTTCTAGTTGGGCCTCATGTAGTCAATATTATTGGCTACATTGAATGTCTGGACATCTTAGGGATTAAATTCACAAATGATTTGTGTACATATCTCATACTTTCATCACTTACCAAGACCTTCTATAGCTTTATTGTTAATTATAACATGATCAATAATGAGAATAGGATTTTATAACTTCTTACTTTAATTATCCAAGTGGATAAGGAAATGGGGAATGAAAAACCTACAGTCCTTATGGTGAATACGAAAAGGAAGAACAAGGAAAAGGGCCCCAAGAATTATAAATAGTAAAAAGCTCCCGGGCACTATCCTTCTAATAAGAAGAAGATCCAGAGGTAGGGCAAGGAAAAGGAGGTATTATGTTTTTCATGTGGCAAGTTAGGACACTAGAATAGGAACTGCACCCAGAAACAAGGGGAAGCTAAATTTGAATTTGTTATTAAGTGTAATCTTACAATATCTATATATTGGTTATTAGATACAACTTATGGGGCTCACATATGTATCTAAATGCAATAACCAAGTAGATTATGAAACATTTACAGAGGAGAGGTGGATCTGAGAGCTACTAATTGTGTGAGGCTAGCTACTATATCCATTGGTGACTACCTCCTCTCATTGCCAACGAGAATAATTTTGGTTTTGAAATATTGTTATTATGTACCTACATTTACCAAAAACATAATTTCTATATCATGGATAGATATATATGAGTTTATTTTCAAATTTAGAAATAAAATTAGTTTATTTTATAAGGACAACATATGTTATGGTATAATGCATTTAAATAATGGTCTTTATGTATTAAATTATGAAAACCAAGTGTTGAAAATTGACAACGAATCATGTTCACATGAATCATACAACACCCAACTTTGGCATCACCATCTTGGTCATATAAACAAGAAGTGTTTGAAAAACCTCTATCAAGATGGCTATTTAGACTCTTTTGAGCTAAAACCACTTGAAATATGTCATGCTTGTTTATAATAAAAAATGACCAAACCACTATTTTTTGGACAGGGTGAAAGAGCTACATAACTTCTAGGATTGGTACACACTAATGTGTGTGGACCATTTCTAGTAGAATCTAGAGGTGGATATTTTTACTTCATAACTTTTACTGATGAATTGAGTAGATTCAGTTATGTCTACTTAATGTGGTATAAGTATGAGTACTTTGAGAAATTCAAGGAATTCTAGAATAAAGTACAGAATCAAATTGGTAAGAAGATAAAGAAGCTTCGATCAGATTGAGGTGGTGAATATCTTAACCAAGAGTTCATCGATTTTTTATGGGATTTTGGGATTCTATATCAAATCACTCCACCTTATACACCATAGTGAAATGGTGTTAGTGAAAGGAGGAACCATAACTTGTTAAACATGGTAAGGTTGATGATGAGTCATGAAGATCTTCCATTATCATTTTGGGGATATGCATTACAAATTGTAGCATACACATTAAACTGAGTTCCAACTAAACTGGAAAATTAAACTCCCTTTGAGTTATGGAGTGTAAAGGAACCCATTTTTTCATATACACATGTATGGGGTTTCAAGGAATTTGTTTAGGCCTTCTAGGGAAACAAACTATCACCCCAGGGCATGAAGTGTATCTTTATAGGGTATCCCAAGGAAACAAGAGGAAACTAACTATACAACCCCCTAGACAAGAAAATAACTATCACTATACAAGATTTTTTTATTTATAAGGATCACATACTCAAAACAGATAGTGGGGGAAAGATTTAATTCAATGAAATTGATGCTTAAGATACACAAGAGTTGGAACATAAATAGATTCCATAGGTCTCCATGGAAGAAGAAGTTACTTAAACACTGCATAGGAGCATAAGAGAGGTAAGAGAACCATAGAGATATGGTTTTCTAGTCACCGAGGACGGTGAATCATTATTGGTTGAAAATGATGAACCTATATACTACAAGGAGGAAGTATAAATCTAAGAATATGCAAGATGGAAATAATCCATGAATTCTGAAATGGATTCCAGGTATCAGAACCAATTTTGGATTTTGGTCTATGAACTAGTTGATGTAAAGCCCATTGGATGAAAATGGGTATTCAAAATGAAACTGGACATGGAAGGTAAAGTAAATACCTATAAAGTAAGGATAGTGGATAAAGGGTTTAAATAGTGTTAAGGAATTGACTACTATGAAACCTTTTCTACAGTTTCCATGTTTAAGTTCATTAGAATTCTACTTGATATAGAAACTTACCATGACTATGAGATTTGGTAGAGGGATGTCAAAACTACATTCCTTAAATAGAACCTTTAGGAAGATGTCTATATGACACGACCATAAGGGTTTGTGACTCTAGGTGATGCCAAAAGTATTTTCAAGTTTCATATATCCATTTATAGATTGAAGAAAGAATCTATGTCCTAAAACATTTGATTTTATGAATCCATAAAAGAATTTGGTTTCATTAAGAACAAATGTGAGACATGTGTTTACAAGAGGTTTAGTGGAAATGTAGTCGTTATCCTAGAATTATATGTTGATGACATATTACTTATTGGAAATGACATATTAGTATTACAGTCTGTTAAAGACTATTTAAATAAGTGTTTCTCCACGAAGGACTTAGGTGAAGCATCCTATATTCTAGGGATCAAGATAATTCATGATAGATACAAGATGCTTTTTACAAAAATTCAAAGTATATATGTTGACCAAATATCAAAGATATTTAGTATAGAAAAATCCAAGAGGGGATTGGTTACATAGTTGCATGGTTTAATTTTTTTTTAAAAAATGTGTCCTAAGACACAATAAGAGAAAGAGAGAATGAGTAAGATCCCATATGCTCAAGTGATAGGATCAATAATGTATGCCATGTTATGTACTAGACTTGATGTTTTATATGAACTGATCATGGTAGGAAGATATCAAAAATATCCAGGCGAACAACATTCAAATACTATTATGTCTATCCTTAAGTATCTGAGAAGAACTAAGGATATGTTCCTGGTGTATGGAGGAGATGAGGAGCTGGTCATCAGGGATTATACTGATGTTGGTTTTTAGACATATTAGAATGATCTCAAGTCATAATCAGGATATGTATTTTTCCTCAACAGAAGAGTTATGATCTGGAAGAGTTGAAAGCAACCAGTTTTTGCTGATTCTATAGCAGAGTCCGAGTATATTGTGGCTTTTGATGCAGCCAAGGAAGCCATTTGGATTCGGAACTTTTTCTAAGAGATTGATATGGTACCTAGTAGTAAAGACCCTATCACACTGTATTATGATAATACTAAAACTGTGGATCTTGAAAAAGATCCAAGGTCACACCAACAGAAAAATAACATACTCTAGAAATATCAACTCTTGAGGTATTTCTATCATAGGGGTGAAGTTTCAGTAAGAAGAGTACCCACAAAAGATAATGTGGAGGACCCCTTGATCAAAGGCCTATCTTACCAGAAGCATGAGTATCATGCGAGAGCCAGAATATTGAAGGTTTTTAGTAGTTGGCTCTAGTGCAAGTGGGAGTTTGTTGGAGTTGGTTCCCTAGAACCAACTTCTATATACTTTATAGTAACTTGTATACATATTTTTTAATATTAATAAAATACTTATCACATCATGATTATTATTATACATGACATAGTATGTGATAATTTCCTAAGAGTATCTATAACACTAAAAGGTCATGGCATTTCCCCACTATGATGAGAACCTGAAAGTGCTACAACTTTGTTCTGGAATATATGTTTTATAGTCTGATGATATCATTTTAGGGAAACAAATGATACAAGCTATCAGAGGTAGAGGCTCATAAGTCTTTGAGGAACCTTCTTATATTGTACACCGTTGGTAATATCCAGTAGGATATTATAAGAACAAGACCCACCAGTAGGAAATACATTTTTATATGTGTCATTGGATGTTCCTATCTAAAAATGTGTGTATTGGTATTTATACTTTAAGATTATTATTAAAGAGTATTATGAGTCATGCACTTAGATGTATTGATAAAAACTGTGAGGGAATATGTTCATAGCGAAGTAGGATATGTTGGGTGCATCACGTGTAATATTGCATTAATGAATAATGTGAGAAAGGATTTGTCCCTTTTTTTATTAATGGAAGTTGATATCTCAGGCCCTTTGATGGAAATGATATAACCTAAATAAATCCATGGAAATGGTGTTCTAAAGGAAAGTTCATTTTTCGGGAAGTCAAAGAAAGAGACATCGAGCATATAGGTTGATGGCACCAGCATGCAACCTGATTAACTAGAGATATCAAGATAAAGGGATTAAATTACATAGTAAGAATACATATGATGTGATATGTTGTTTTGGCATTAAATTCTTTCTCTATGGGTGCCTTGTCATGTTTCTAGATGTTAACCTTGGACTTTAGGCTCCTTTACCTAATGCCGCTGAGAAAGAGGCCTAGAGGGCTATACACTGAGTATATCCAGAATCTCAATTAAATAATATATTATTATTTATTATTAAAGAGGTTGAATAAATATTATCATCACACATGGTTTAATAATTATTCATGTATATTTGATCGCATATAAATATTTATTTTTCTATTTAGTGAATATAATATTTATTTATTTATTGGTGAATAATGTAGTGATTTTTATTTAATAAATAAATAACCATTATTCAAGGCTCGATAAATATTGTGGAGAAATTAAGAACCAAGTTTAATGGTCAGGTGATAAATAATAAATATTGAATATTATTTAATTAAACAAATTTTAATTTTAATTAGCATGTTAACCACATCTTGAGAAATGGTAATATTATTATTATTATTTGACATGAGGTTTTTCTAAGATTAAATAAATAATTAAGGGAACTTGTGAAATTATTTTATTTTAACCCTAGCAATATAAATACTCAATTATGTTATTTTCTCAAGAGAGCCAATTCATTTTTTTGGTTGTGCACAACGGATTTGGAGAATCCTCTCAATCCTAGAGAGCTTACTTCTCCAAGAACACTCCCAAGAATGGAGAGTAATCTTCCTCCACCGGATCAAGGAGAATATTTTGAAAGCGGTTCTTAAAGAGATCAAAGGCGAATGACGTAAGTGCAAGGATTAGCCATGCTAGCACCTGAAGCTTCCTTCAATGACATCTAGAGATTCATGAAACATGTGTGGATCACCGCTGGAGGAAATCTACAATTGGTTTGTACAATACAACGATGGTGGAACATAGATCTATCATTAGATTCATCAATTAAGAAATAATTCCAACAAAGGTAATTCTTTATTTAATTAAATAATTTATAAATAATATGTGATGATCCTCTCTGTGGTTCCAGTGTGATTACCCTTGTCTGATCTTGTTGATCCAATTTCATTGGTCACAATGTTTATTATCATGTAGATCTCATATTGGTCACTAATCATGAAAAAAAATCAATTTTTGGACCACCCATCACACACTTCCACTACACCTAAAACCTACATTGTGTACCTACTTCAAGCTTGGGATAACCTCATGTGTACCCTCTTGTTTCAGGATTAGGATAATCTCTCATGTACCCTCTTTTTTTCAACTTGGTTTAACCTCCTGTGTACCCTTTGATCTCATATAACATTAATCATTATCCAATTCATTGGAGAGCGATATAGGTATCAACCATCTCAAAATGAAAACCATACACATTTTTTCCACAAAATCATAAAAAATTCAGCATATCATAACCCATGAAATGAAATGAATTTCATAAACATTTCATCATATTATAAATTTTGGAAAGGAGAAAGGTTTAATAATCATTTAATCATTTCATCATAGAGTTACTGTAACACCCCAAGATTTTATGGTATTTTTTAAAGAAATTTAATCCATTCGATAGCTTACTTGCACAAAACACCAAGCTTAAACGAAATCCAAAATATTATTATTTTAATGATAGTTATCTCCTAGTCATTGGAATGATGAGAATAAATGAGATTAACTAAATTATAAAAATATAGTTTACACATGTTTGTAAAATGAATTCATTTGTTACTAATTAATTAGAAATGAAAATAAAAACCATTTGAACATAAAGGAAGTGTTTTCATAAAAAAAACTATCTTTATGCCCACCATAGCATTTTATATTAATAAAATTAATTAATCAATATTAGTGAGATATATTAATGAAATTTCTATGTTATATATTCAGTAATTTTTTTTAAAATTCATTTAATATGTTTGACAGACTTTAGATAATAATAAATCCATTTTTAAGCATAAAAAGTTATATTTTTCTAAAAAGTAATTTTACCGCATTTTAATAGCGCACATATTTTAAAACTAAAATTTGACACTTTTATAAGTTTTATTTGAAAAAAATAAACTTCATTTTTGAAACCGGGATGTCAAAATTATCTTAGGGAAAAATTTTGGTATTTTTTTGATAAGTTTTATTTTTTGGTGACTAGTGAGAAAATACTACATTTTAATTGAAAACTGCATTTTCGTCTAATTTATTTATATAGTTAAGTTATATTTTAAATTTGTTTTAAAGTATAATCAGTTCAATTATACATCAATAAATCCAATTTAGGTAATTTTAATCAATTTTATATTGAAATTGGATATAAAAACATTTCAAACATTTGAAAAATTTCACTTTAAAAACCTGTTTTCCCATTGCGTTTACGGGACTAATTTTAAATATATTTTTTCCAATTATACGAATTGAATTTTATGAAATGGATTAAATATTTGGAATAAGAAGTTCCAAATTATATAGTATGGTCATTTTTATTTTTAGGCATAAAAAATTCTACAGTGGTAAAAAAATTATTTACAGTGGTATATGTAAAAAAATGAAACATGTTAAAGTTAAAAAGGTAAAGGATTAAAATACCTAAAAAATAAAAAATTTAATGGTTGGTTGAGGTATATATTGATAATAACCATCCTATACAATATTAATTTTCATAAAAATTCATGGAAGATAATGACACCTCAATATAGTTGACTTTAAATATAAAATAATCATTAATTTAATCACTTAAACCCACATCTCCTCAAGTATAAACTACAACCATCACCACCCCATTTTGACTCAAAAGCCTTGAAGTTCCTAAAATATCTACCCAAACCTCTCCACCCAACTATCACTATCCCCAAGTGATTCTAGTCTCACCAAAAGACCAAATCCAAGTTCCTCATGGGGTCCTCCAAGGTGGTGATATTCCAGAGGCAATTTTCTCAAAACATATCTCTTAATTTCTTTTCTTTTTATAATTTATACTCACCTAATTAATAAAAAAAGGAATTATAACTCTAGAATAATTTATATTCTAGAGTGTTATTTTTATAATGTAATATCTTATATCCATCCCTTTTATTACCTCCTCTAATTCAAAAAAAAAACTATTTTCCAAATTAGGTAGGTTAATCGCCTTCGTGAATAATGATTTTGTTCATCTTCCATTATCACCTTCATGGATGATAATGGAAATATTATTATGGGTAAATAATATTATAATAGTTATATTATAACCTATTTTATATTATATATCTAATATATACTCATAATATTAAATAAAACGAAACTATTCTGTGGTATTCAGAAAAAATGCCAAAATAAACTAAGCATTTATCATTAACATTTTATCAAATGAATAATTATCATGTATGAAATAAAAATGATAAATGATACCATTTAAAATACTCTAAGTGCATTAATAACATTTCATTATGTTTTAATAGTGGGTTTCGTAGACCCAACTTGAACAATACTTTTGATTACCATATCATGTATACAATGAGCTACGCATGATGTACTATTACCATTATAGTGTAGAATTTTCTACATTCACTATTGAAATGGTAATGTAAAAGGATTAATTTTTGTATAAAAAGGATATAAAAGATCCCATAAGATAATGATAACCTCAAGATACTATGCCATTAATCTTAAACAAAGGTCTTATGGTCTAAATACATCATATGGACTGAACACAGTTGATGTTTGAATATCAGTTGCTAGGGGATCATAAGAATTGATAATTCATCTCATAAAGTTCACACTTGGTGATATCTGGTAGTGAGATCATGAGGACAATAACTCCAATAGGAACACAGGTCTCATTGGTTGTTCCTATTTATGAACATGTTTATTGGTCTCCTGACTTGAGATCATTACCAGTGTGTTCCATTTGATCATGTACTTTGATGTAAGGAAAAAACCATGATAATGAAATAATGGTGAGTTATCTTTTGTTGTGTGTGTCATAGGTGTATGAAATTGGTTAAATGATCAAGATAGAATTTTTCACTTCTGAGTTGAGGAACTGATATATCTCAAGCCTGGATGATCAAGATGGTAGTGCCTTCATAAGTCCTTGGCTAAAGTAGTCGAGGGTAAATCCATCAAGTTAGATTAATAAACAATAAGGAAATAAAAGGATGATGACACAAGTGCATTCCCTACTTTATGAGATATTTAAAGAAAAAAAGATTATATTACATAGTGCGTGTTCATAGGTTGGATGTCATTGCTATGACTATTCCTTATCTCTTTATGGGAATTGATGGGTTTCTAGACTCCACACTTGGATTTTGAATACTATTCACTACTATCAAGATAAGATCCTTGAGGGGCACACACAATATGTCACATCCGTCTTTTTAAATTAGTTTTTTTATTAATTCTTGGCTTCAGGTTCTCGCGCCAAGGTCCAGGCCGGGTCCCAGATTAAAATTTTTGTCGTTTAATATTTTTAGCGGGTTTCAGACCCGTGCGCGGTCACCACACGGTGAGCAGTAGCTGCGCGATCTCCCCAGGTGCTTGTGTGAATGCCCAAGTGGTTTGATTTGAGGCTCATAACTTGCGCATGGTTTATTAAGTAGTGCGATGAGCGCGCGGTGACCCGATTTTCAGAATAAGATAAATAAATGGATTATTTTTTTTAAAAAAAAATTAAAAGAATGTTCGATAATAATAATAATAATATTGTGTAGTTATTATTATTATTATAATTATTATTATAATTATTAAGAATATTAATGTTATTAATTATATTATTATTATTATTATTATCATCATTATTTTATTATTAGTATTATTATTATTAGGATTATTATTTTTGTTATTATTATTATTATTATTTGTATTATACTTATACTTATTATTATTTTTATTATTATTAGTAATATTTTTATAGTTATTTTTATTACTGTAATAATATTATTATTATAATAGAATGGGAAAAAAAGACCAAACCATAAACTACTCGTTACCCCTTCCCCATACCTGCAAGCCGCCACCCCTTGCTTCCTCTCCCTCATACAACCACCCCGCTCCCCTCCGCCTACTTGCCCTCCGTGTTCCCTCACCGCGCCCAGCAACCGCCTACACTTCCGTCACCACACGCCAAACCCTTGTTCCCTGTCCGTCCTCGCCCAAGTCATCAGCATCACCCCCTTAGAACACCCCGCCAGCCTCACTCTGCACTGCACCTGACCCCCAGCCTCGCTACGCTCACCCAAGACCTTTCCCTAATTGGCCTTGCCTCAAACTCCTGATCCCGCCGCCCTCCACTCCTCCGACCTACCGATTTTCTACGCCGCACGCTCACCCTCCGTTTCCGGCTAGCTGCCTCACCCCATCGTTCCTTCGGCTAGGCTGTGCTTCAAACCCGCCCCCTCACCGCACTTCTGGCCAACTGACACCTCTGCGATCTTCTCCAATGAACTTGATCCCGGTGACCCACAACTCCATTCCTTTCGATAATCCTCTCCTTGGTATATCTCTTCCTTAGTTTGGAGTTTTTATTTAATTTTTTGAAACCCTTATTCTATGGTTGGTAATTCGTGCGTTTTTCTCATCATTTAGGGCATGCGATTGGTCCACGATGTTTCTCTCTCCCTTCTGTTGAAGTTCTATTGCGTCTGCACTTGTTTGAGGTAGGTAGTTTCCGAATTTTTCCTTTCCCACACAACTCATGACACATGAATGTTTTAAATAATTTTTTAAATATCTTCTACACCTCCGTAAGTGTAGTACTTAGTTTGTTTCAATGATTTTCTGTTAGTTAAAATTGTTTAGATCAGTTTTGAAATAAGTCTTGAATTTTGTGTAGGTAATTCCATGGTTTTCTTTTCCATAGTCTAATTGATGATTGTATGTTTTGATAATTTTATTTTATGTGATTAAAAACTTTGTTATACCCATAAATTTGCTCGTTATAGTGTTTTTAAAATTTTAAAATCAGTCAAAATCATGTTTTGAGTCAATTCATGGTTCGAGTCTGCAGTTATTTGATTATGTGCCAAATCCTGTTTTGATATTGTTTATGGCTATTTTTTGGGGCGTTTATTTTTATGTTAATATAGTTTGATAAAAAAATAATACTTTGAAGGTGAATATTTGGTTATGATAATGTTTATGTGCACTTGATTCATTTGATAAAATACTATAGTGTTCAAAGTGGAATTAAGGGTTTTTATGAAATGTTTAGCCATGATTATGTTGTGTGTCGACATTAGTTATTTGTAAACTTGGTTTGGTTTATAATTTTGGTATTGGTATAACTTTCTAATAGTGTTAAGGTGTTAAAATAAAATGGCGACCTTTGGTTTTTAATGTGGTGGTGATTCTTGCTCAAATTTACCCAAGAGATGAAGGTAGAACGGTCCTTGTAGTTTAGCTTGGGTTATCGAATCCTCAGAGACCTAAGAAGTACCTACAGACACGTACATTCTATGGATTGTTTTTGGCTATGAAGTGGAAAAATTGGGTTGATTTTATATGGGTTTAAGGTATCACTAATAGTTTTAAGTTAATTCAAATTAAGGTAATGAGTTGATCCTAGGTTATCGCTCGGGGTGGATTGGATGAATTTCTTTTTTTAATGATTTCAATTTCTTATAATTGAGATGAGTTCATTTAAGAAGATAAAAAATAATCATCACTTATTGGTTTAATACCTACACACCCTAATACTAATCACCCATACTCTTGAAGGATCCAAGCATTGAGCACTTCAAGGTAAAGGTTCGTATTAGCACTTGAAATGTGTGACCTTAAATTCAATAAGGATGAAGATATTTTAAAATCATCAAATAAAAATCTCATTTAAAAGAAGTGATTAGCCATTAATGGAGTGATAAATAACATCCAATACAGCCCCTTTCTACTCCCTTGGATCAATACATAAAAAATTTAGTCCTCCATTGATGACATGTCTTCAACGGAAGCAGGAAGTATACTTACGATGGTGGAATTGAAGAAGTAAAAAAACAACAACAAAAATCCATCACTCCACCGTTGTGTGATAAATATCACAAATTATGGTGTGAATAAATTCACAAATTTAACCAAAAGTATCAAAGTGATATGTAGAATAACAGAATAAGAGTATAAGAAGAACTTTTATTAAGAAACTTGGATGAATTAAAACAACTTACATGTGAAGGAAGAACGTTACAAAGAGAAATTGGCAGCATAACATTAAGATGAAAACAATGTTCAAAGATGAAAAACTCCTTCACAAACACTTACTTAAATAGGAATTTTGGAATCCTTGGGTAGAGCCTCCAACAGTACAAAAGATCCCACTTGAGTATGGTAGGAATAGGGTGGTGGAAAGTAAGTGAGAGGAGACTTTTCCACCCTTGACCCGCGGTGGCACCCAACTTTCTTCCACCAAACAGACGTGATTGTAAGTCATTCTAGATGTCCGAATCAGAGTGGACCATAGAAGACTAAAATTGATCCCCTGATGTCTCCTAAACTACTGTAAAAGTTGGGTCCATTTTGAGTTTTTTATTAGGAGATATGATTAGATTAGTGGACTGTTTTTCTGGGCCTTAGAATCTGGGCCAGAATTTTATCTCTAACTTGGGCCGCCTAAATGGATACCATGGAGGCTGAATTATCATTGGATCCTTAAGAGTTATTTGTTAATATAAATTTATTCTAGCATCCCAAGAAAGTTGGGATTAATTGGGACTATATTTTGGGCCCCAAAGTCTCATCAGTGGGATGGTGTCCAATCTGACTTCTCCAGAATTGTTTCCTTTCATCACAAAATATCCCCATCTTCTTCCATGAATTCTCCATTGAACCCTGAATCAAACATGTTCATATTGAAGTTTAGATCAATTTAAAAAAATATCAAATTAAAATATGTATAATTAAATTCCTTAAAATCAGATTAATTATTGGGTACTTCAAATGATGTTAAAAAATGTACCACATAATAGTGCATTTTAAGAAGGTATTATAATCATAATGTGAAATGATGTTCAAAGTGTAAAATGAACTAAAATGGTGTTTATGAATAATAAAGAACATGAATATTATATATATTAACAATGAATATTATCCTCATTTAGTGGCTAATCACACCCCCAACTTGAGTTTTGCTAGTCCCGAGCAAAATATATCTCAACAATATGAAATTCAGATTCCCTTTTCCAAAACAATTTTAATACACAATGATCACCAAAAACCCTTATAACAAAAAATAATGAAACCCATCAAAATATTTTAATACAAGATTGTTTCATAAATAGACCCCAATCCCAAGCCCATTCCTTTGTTCAAATTCATTGCCATATTTCATCCAATATCAATTAAGTATGAGGATGTGTTGTGCATCACAATAGATATGGGGGTTCATCTTTATTCAAGGGGGAAATAAAGGAAGCACTAGGTGGAATCAAATTTTAATATTAATATTATTATTCAAATTTTTTATTGTATTTTTTTTGTTTTTTTGTTTTTTTTGCAATTTTTCCATGGTAATCGAAGTTGCACTCAAAAGAGTCAACCCCTGTAACGAGACTTTGCCGATGACTCCAAGGCTCAAAGACCTTAGGGAACTAAGTGAAGGCCACATACTAAGGCATCATATCGAGTTAACTCAGTCAAAAACAAATTCAAATTACCAAAAATAGAGATTAAATTACTAACTATGGGCCAGACAACTATGGAGTCACGATCCCCAAGTGCCGAAAGCCACACATTAGGTCATTTCATTGCTCTACGAGAATTTTTTTTTATTGAATACTCATATTAAAAATAAAATGATCACCAAACCTATGCTATTTATTTGGGGGACCCCATGAACTCAAACTAATACCCCACCATCCAAAGGACGTCCATTGTGATCTTTTTTTTATTTGGATGAAAATATAAACGATGAAATATCACATTGGACAGCCACAATTTCCAAAATCTATGCTCATTAAATTATACAAGGATTAAAATTAGAATAATGGCATGTTAAATTATTTGATATTCAGTTTCAAATTGTGCAATGTGTATTACTATGTTCAAAGTTAAAGGAATTTTTTCTTTCCATTTACAGATTGTTTTTTCAAATCATTCATTTTTTTGACACAAAATCATTTTTTTATCTCCCCCTCAACTTAAAACTACACTGTCCGCAGTGTTTAAAGAAAAATAAAATTTAGAAGGGGGTATAGGTAGAGAATGAAAGTTCAAAAAGGAAATTGAAAATGAGGATCATGGAATGAAGTCACCTGGTGGTTGAAGTTGAAATTCTTATAGATCCATTTTAATCCTTTGATATCCATGTCACTTGCAGAGTTCCCTAGTAGAAAAAACATAACAAACAAAACCAAAAAAAACAATATATATATATATATATTTATATAATAAGTAAAATATAAGTATATATATAAAAATTATAGAATAAGGAAGCACAAAAAGCCATAGGTCAGTGGTAAGCGTGCGCCCCTGTCTCCCTTCTGTCCCGGGTTCGAATCCCCGCGGCTTCACCGGTTGTGACGGGGTTTTACCCATGACCTACGATGTGGAATTTTTATTTTTATTATTATATTTTTATTTATTTTTATTATTTTTATTTTAACCTACAAACACATTAAAATAAAATAAAATAAACTGATGATACATTGTCTTCGTTTTACATTTCTGGGTAAGGTATTACTCAAGGATCACACCACGTGACACAGATGAATATGTTGCTCCCCTTTCATACCCATCCATACTCATAATAGAAGAACATATCAACAGTATATTTTTTGTAAATATCAAAATGATTAATAAAAAAATGATTCCAAAAAGATTGAAAACATGAAAACCATGGGTTGCCTCCCATGCATCGCTTTGTTTAACGTCATTAGCTCAACTTGAATCCCACAACTTACCCAATACAAATTTTCAACATTTTAAGGACCCCATATTTCTCCATATCCACTATATTGAGATTTATTCTTTGTTTATAATTTCTGTCATGTAAAAACCAATGTTCTAAAATGAGCGGGTAAATCCAAGGAATATCAGAAATGGTGGATTCAATTTCTTTTTTAGTCTTTACAAATACATTAAGAATCATTACCTCTTTATTGGTTTCAAGATAAGAAATTTTGAAAATTGGAAGTTTTTGGCTATCCCCAATGAATGGAAACTTGAGGGTGGATGGAAAGTCATTTCGTTCAAGTTCATGTAGGCTAAAACTTTCAGACATAGGTTGGGACTTTGAATCAAACTCAATTTCATTTTCAAAATTTCTCAATAGACTTGGTTCCTTTTGAATAGAATATTCAACCACAAAATTGGAAAGATCAATTTTAGGAATGGGTATGGACTCAATGTTTGTGATTTATCTCAATGGTTCAATGGTTGGTGTTTTTGAAAATTTATCAACGGAGTTATACTTAGGAGACTCAATCCATGATGTCAAAATCCCCTCTTCTGAATCAAAAAAGTAAATTTACTCATAATTTAAAGACCCTTCAACAATTAATTGATCATATTCATCTATCCCAAATCTAGAGGTCAGTTTTTCAATAAATTTATGAGAGGTTTGTGGGAGAAAAGTGTCTTCTATCAATGATGAGAAAGGGATAACATGAGTGGGAATGGGTTCCATAACCGTCTCAAAGTTTTGTAATTCTAATCTCAAAGATGAAACCTCAAAATTCATTTTCTCCATTTTTTGAAACAAATTTTCAAGTAATAGTTGTGGATCATTATGGGAAATGGGTTGAGAAAGATGGTCTATTCTAGGTGGATAATTAAGTTGTTGGAATTGCACAGGAGGGTGTTTAGTTTGGCTTTGTGGGGATTGAAACTCATTATATGTTGGGATGTTTTGTGAATCATAGGAGTAAAAACATTGTGGTTAATTAGTTTGTTAATGATCCCACATGTAGAAATTAGGATGGTCATTTTACATCACACATGGGGTTGGGTGATCAAAGTAGGGATAGGTTTCCCATGTTTGGACTTGTTTAAAATTGAATTCCATAAGAGTGAGGGGGTGAGAAAAGAGAAGCGGGATGGAAAAAAGAAAAAATGGGGGAGAATAGAATGGGAGTTTAGATGAATTTATTGGGTCCCTGGAAATGGTGCCAAAATTTGTTTCTCGCACAAATTTACCCAAGAGATGAAGGTAGAACGGTCCTTCTAGTTTAGCTTGGGTTATCGAATCCTCAGAGACCTAAGAAGTACCTACAGACACGTACATTCTATGGATTTTTTTTGTCTATGAAGTGTCCAAATTGGGTTGATTTTATATGGGTTTAAGGTATCACTAATAGTTTTAAGTTAACTCAAATTAAGGTAATGAGTTGATCCTAGGTTATCTCTCAGGGTGGATTGGATGGATTACTTTTTTTAATGATTTCAATTTCTTATAATTGAGATGAGTTCATTTAAGAAGATCAAACATAATCATCACTTACTGGTTTAATTCCTACACACCCTAATACTAATCACCCATACACTTGAAGTATCAAAGCATTGATCACTTCAAGGTAAAGGTTCGTATTAGCACTTGAAATGTGTGACCTTAAATTCAATAAATATGAAGATGTTTTAAAATCATCAAATAAAAATCTCATTTAAAAGAAGTGATTATCCATTAATGGAGTGAGAAATAACATACAATCCAGCCCCTTGATACTCCATTGTATCAACCCATAAAAGAGTTAGCCCTCCATTTATGACATGTCTTTAACGGAAGCGGGAAGTAGACTTACGATGGTGGAATTGAAGAATTAAAAAAACAACAACAAAAATCGATCACTCCATCGTTGTGTGATAAATATCACAAAGTATGGTGTGAATAAATTCACAACATGAACCAACAGTATCAACGTGATATGTATAACAAAATAATAAGAGTAGAATAAGAACTTTTATTAAGAAACTAGGATGAATTAAAACAACTTACATGTGAAGGAAGAACGTTACAAAGAGAAATTGGCAGCATAACATTAAGATGAAAACAAAGATCAAAGATGAAAAACTCCTTCACCACCACTACCTTAAATAGGAATTTTGGGAGCCTTGTTTAGAGACTCCAATATTACAAAAGATCTCACTTGAGTATGGTAGGCCTAGGGTGGTGGAAAGTAAGGGAGAGAATACTTTTCCACCCTTGACCTGAGGTGGAAGCCAGCTTGCTTCCACCGAATAGACGCGCTTTTAGGTCCTTCTAGATGGCTGAATCAGAGTGTACTATATAATCATAAAATGGATCCCCGGATGTCTCCTACCCTCCTGTAAAATTGGGTCCCAGTTTGAGTTTTGGATTCGGAGATATGATTAGATTAGTGGACTGTTTTTCTTGGATGCAGAATCTGGCCCAGAATTTATCTCTAACTTGGACCGCCTAAATAGACATCATGGATTCAGAATTAGAATTTGATACTGAAGAGTTATTTGTTTCTATACATATCTTCTAGCATCCCACGAAATTTGTGATTCATTGGGCCTGTATGTTGGGCCCCACAGTCTCATCACTCTGCTGGTGTCCAATATGACTTCTCCAGAATTGTTTCCTTTCATCACAAAATATCCCCATCTTCTTCCATGAATTATCCATTGATCCCTGAATAAAACCTGTTAATATTGAATTTTAGATCAATTTTAAAAAATATAAAATTAAAATATGTATAATTATATTCCTTAAAACCAAATGAATCATTGGGTACTTCAAATGATGTTAAAAAATGTACCACATAATAGTGCATTTTAAGAAGGTATTATAATCATAATGTGAAATGATGTTCAAAGTGTAAAATTCACTAAATTTGTGTTTATGAATAATAAATAAAATTAATATTATATATATTAACAATGAATATTATCCTTATTTAGTATCTAATCAGGTGGTGTGAGTTCTTTTCAAATAAAGTGAGCGGTTGGTTTTAGTTTCAAAGTGGTAGTTTTGTGGGAATAGTGAGGGTTGTTTTCTTGAAACACAGGCATTCTATTTGATGTTGGCACATCCATGGGTTCACTTGGTGCACCCATTGATGTGACTTCAAGTGGAAATGACACCTTTAAACTAGTGTTTACTTAAAACCTTGGTTTTCTAAATGGTTTTTGTTTCCTAAGTAAGATTTTGTCCTTTGTGTGTATTTTGTGAAAGGTTTGAAGTGTGATCTCAAGGGTTGCCATTTTGGATTTGAAAATATTAAATTTGTATTTGTGTAATGTTTTGGGTAATGTTTTTGGACATGACAACTTAAAGGCCCGTTTGTCTCTTCTAATTCATGGGTGGAGTTGTGTTAACTTTTAGAATGATTTGTGTTTGGAAATTGTGTGTGCTTGGTTGAAACTTTACATGTTTTTAGAATTATGATTTTGACATGGGTGTATCGTGACATCCAATTTGGAACTTTTAGCTTTAATGTAATGTTTGCATTGACTCTTTAAAATGATGACTTTTTGATTTCTGTATGCCCATATAACAACTTTAGTATTTTGAAAAAGGTATCAAATGGTTTTAATGATTTAATGGCATGAAGACCCGGTTGGAACCTTTGATGATATGTTATATATATATATATATATGTATGTATATATATACTGGGGAACCTCTATAGGGGGGATATCCCTTATGGGTTATCGTATGGAGTGTCCGTGTTTGGGGTAGGCAAGTGCGATGAGATGATTCATGCATGCGAGGGCCTCCTACTGACATAGTGTTATTGTAACTGCCATGGGTTCCTGGGTGTCTTTTAGAGATTGAGTGACGGTTGCTGACCAATCCCGATTAGACGGGTTATTACCCCCTGGATTTTTTGTTAGGCCAGGCGGGCTTTGCCACTGGATTGGTCAGTTAGGGTGGCCAGTTGGTTATAGACTTAGGAGCTTCACCATATGCCGACAAGTGGTTCTGAAACTGAGTACTTCTAGGGGTCTTATAGGGATATTTATGATCACCCATGGTTATGGGATTATTTTCATTTCTTTTTTACTTTCTGTGTACTAATTTATTTTCAGTTTTGACTCTTACTTGTTTCACTCTAGCACAACATTGGTATATTCTATTTTGGATTTTGTTTATAAAATGACAAATGATTTTGGAAAATGGTATGTAATGTGTGTTGGGTTTTTAAATGGGAAGAATGTGTTTCTTATTTTCAAATGTGAAAACCCTACTTTTATAATTGTATTTCAAACTTGTGTTGGTGGATTGCTTCGGGAAAGGAGACATTGGATTCTATGGTTTATTTTTGGAATCCCCAATGAGAAGTTTTAATGATCCTGCCTATTTTATCATTTCAGTCACATTTTTACTTTCTCAGGTTTTCTTGGATGAGTTGCTCATTATTAGAGAAAAGTCAGCCTTTGGTCGGGAGGTGACCTAAAAGGTCACGTGGAGGTATGTTCAGTTTTATTCTCTTTCCGCTTCTAGCGTTATATTTATCGTCTATTTATATTTATCTGTTTGCTGCTTTAATTATTATATCTGGGAAAAATTGTTCCCATTTGTCCTCTATTGATGCCCTGGCACTTGTCACCAGCCCAGGAGGATCGGGAACACCTCTCGGGACATGTCGCGGACCGGATCGGGTGATTGGTTCATGGTTGACCCGGGTTGGTTTGTGACAAAAATGGTATCAGAGGAGGCCCTTGTTATTTGGGATGTCCATTAGTTGGAGATTAGGATTGTTGGGACTTGAGAGGTAGGTATGGGAAGGACATCATAAACCCTTTTCCATTCCGAACCTCGAGTCGCCAGGGGTAGTCCAGGAATTGAGTTCTTGTCTCGTTCTTATTTGTTTTGGATTGTGGGTTGACAAGGAAGGAAAACTGATGTTACATTGTGATTCTACATGGAGTAGTGACCCATGTGGAGTCAAAATACATTGTTTAAGTTCCTCCTAGTCATTGATGCTTGTTTGGGGCATGGACCACTACCATATCGCTAGGTTAAGCATGACTGCTAGTCCCTACCTTCGGTGATTTGATGCAATTTGGGTGTCGTATTGGTTTTGATTGGTGTAAGTGGATTCTTAAAAATGAAAAAGGGTTTTTGAAATGAGAATGATTTATTTTAAATGGATTTAAATTTGTGTAATGGATTTTTAAAACTGAAAGCTCTTGGTCTAAAAATCCGGTGTTTGCTTGGAACTGGTAGAGATATGGTTTGGGTGCAACCTTGGGTACTCTTTATGAATGTCTGCACATGTGAGAGAATGCAAGGGAAGTGCATGTTGGTGCATATGGATGGAAGCAGATGAAGACATGTGAAACGTTTCATGGGATTATTGGGGTGTGCACTTGGAATTAAAGGCTTGACCTTGTTTTTTCTAAAGTTATTTTAAAAAGGGAAAAATGTTTTTTAGAAATTGAATTTGGTTTGAAAAGTGGGTTTTGTATTTGGAAAGTTGCCTTTAAAGAAGGAGTTTTTGAAATCTAAAATGAAAAAGGGAATTTTGGCTGTGTTTATATTTTCTTGTTTATTTTGAGATGGTTGTTTTGGATGAAGGAACTTTCTTTGATGTTGCTTCGGTTTGATATTGGTTTTGGATTTGTGTTTTATATGCAGTCCAGAAAATGCCACCCAGAAAAGTCCCCAAAGTTTCTGATAAGTCATGCCCATTTTTTGGTCCTTCTTGGACATTACCTATTTTTCACGGTGATCGGGGTCCATTATAGGCAGCAGAGTGTCTTGAATAGGTCGAATGCATCTTCAAGATATTGGGAACTCCTGATGATGTTAGAGTGTGTGTCGTTTTGGGTTTTTTTGAAGGTATAGCTCTGGAAGAATGGGATTTGGTTTCCCCACCATCAATGCAAGTTAGAATGACATGAGATGTATTTAAATTCGTCTTCATCTGATGGATTATACCTGAAGAGGTAAAGATGAAGAAAAGGGAAGATCTAATGTGTATTCAACAAGTCCTACGGACGATGAAAGCATATGTTGACCATTTCAAGGAACTTGTGCCCTTTTCTCTGGAGGCAGCATCACAGGATTTGATGAAGACTTATCTCTTCATTGAGGGTCTTTGTCCAGAGATCAAGGAGCATGTCCTCCTTTCTAAAGACCATCATTTCAAGAAGCCAGTGGATGAGGTGTTTCTAGCTGAGTTGGTCCCCAGAGTGTAGGTTCTTGGAAATCCAGTGAATCCAGTTGCTCGTGGAGGTTCCCCATCTGGAGAGCAACGTGTTCCAGAGGGACCTATTTCTAAAGAGTCGTTTGAAGTGAATCTGGCTTCTAGTTCGTCGGACCAGTCAGTGGTGTGCCACCAGTGTGGCTGGTTTGGGCACGTGTAGCCATCATATCACATACCTCCGAAGACGTGTTGTCGTTGCGGCTGTCAGGGTCACTTGGAGAAGTTTTTCAGGAAGTTTTTCTTGAAGAAGACATTGTGACCAGAGGAATTCTAGTTCCCGACTGTGAGGCAAGAGATGCTTCAGCCATCAGAACCCTATCCACAAGTCTTTGGGTGAAGCTCGCGCGCAGTGAGGAGTTTCCGGGGGTGTGAAGCCTCAGTTTGGGTTTTGTATTCCATGTTGGTAGTGGAGCATTTAAAGTCTTTTCATTCTTTTTTTCTGTAGTAAAAGTTTTGACATGGTTGTGAGTTCATTGTTTTTTCCAAATAGTTTTGTTTGTTTGATCATGGTTTTCTGAATTATGCACTTTTCTTAAAAGTGTGTTTGGCCCCTACATGGGTTGATCTTGGTTTAGTAGTGTTCGTTGGAGATGTAAGTGCCTGTGGGGGGGGAGTCAATGCTTGTAGTTGTGCTCAGGTTCACTACTGGGATTAGGGTTTTCTCAGAGGTTTTTCTCTAGTGTTCGAAGTTTTTGGTCTGGATCAAGAGTTCCAAGTTTCAGTGGAGTTTTGTTTCGCTCGTGCTATAAAAGTTAGTTTGGGTCGATTGGGAGTTCCCGCGTCGCCCCCCCCCTTCCCGAGGTGGTATGTTTGGGTGTTATATTTCTACACTAGTTGAGTTCTTGTGGTGGGGAGAACCCTCTCGTGTTCTCCCGTTCTCTTGTTTTGTGGTTTCTTTCAGTTTCAATTGAGAATAGATATTTGTTTTGTCTTCTGTACAATTGGGTGACTTTATGGGGGAAGATACTGTCTGTGGTGGGGAGAAATGTCACATCCACCTTTTTAAATTAATTTTTTATTTTATTAATTCTTGGCTTCGGGTTCTCGTGCCAAGGTCTGGGCCCGGTACCTGATTTTTTTTTTCATTTTATATTTTTAGCGGGTTTCAAACCCATGCGTGGTCACCACATGGTGATCGGTAGCTGCGCGATCACCCAAGGTGCTTGTGCGAATGCCTAAGTGGTCTAAGTTGAGTCATGCAACTTGCGCACTGTTTATTAAGTCGTGCGACAAGCACGTGATGACCTGGGTTTTAGAATAAGATAAATAAACAGATTAATTTTTTTTAAAAAAAATTAAAAGAATGTTCGATAATAATAATAATAATAATAATAATATTGCGTTGTTATTATTATTATTATTATTAAGAATATTAATGTTATTAATGGTATTATTATTATTATTATCATTATTTTATTATTAGTATTATTATTATTAGGATTATTATTGTTGTTATTATTGTTATTAATATACTTATTATTATTATTATTTTATATAATACTTATTATTATTATTATTTTTATTAATATTAGTATTATTTTTATAGATATTTTTATTATTGTAATATTATTATTATTATAATAGAATGGAAAAAAAGACCAAACCCTAAACAACGTGTAGCCCCTTCCCCATACCCGCGAGTCGCCACCCCTTACTTCTTCGCCTTCCTCCAGCCGCCCTTCTCCCCTCCGCCTACTTGCCCTCCATGTTCCCTCACTGTTCCCAACAACCGTCTCCACTTCCGTCACCCCGCGCCGAACCCTCGTTCCCTGTCCACCCCCGCCGAAGTCATCAGCGTCGCCCCCTTAACACACCCTGCCAGCCTTGCTCCGCACTGCACCCGACCCCCAACCTCGCCGCACTCGCCCAAGACCCTGCACCGGCTGGCCTCGCCTCGCCCTCCTGATCCCGCCGCCCTCCGCTCCTCCGGTCTACCGCCTCGCCCCGCCGCACACTCACCCTCCATTTCAAGCTAGCCGACTAGCCTCGTCGCACCTCCGACTATGCTGTGCTTAGAACCCGCCCCCTCACTACACTTCCAGCCAGCCGGCCCCTCCGTGATCTTCTCCGACAAACCTGATCCCGACGACCCACAACTCCATTTCTTCCGATAATCCTCTCCTTGGCATATCTCTTCCTTAGTTTGGAGTTTTTCTTTATTTTTTTTGAAAACCTTATTCTGCGGTTGGTTATTCGTGCATTTTTCTCTTTATTTAGGGCATTCAATTGGTCCATGATGTATCACTCTCCCTTCCATTGAAGTTATATTGCATCCGCACTTATTTGAGGTATGCAGTTTTCGAATCTTTCCTTTCCCGCACAGCTCATGACACATGCATGTTTTAAATAATTTTTGAAATATCTTATCCACCTCCATAAGTATAGTACTTAGTTTGTTGCAATTCATTTTTGTTAGTTAAAATTTTTTAGATTAGGTTTGAAATAAGTCTTGAATTGTGTGTAGGTAATTCCATGGTTTTACTTTCCACAGTCTAATTGATGCTTGTGTGTTTCGATAATTTTATTTTATGTGTTTCACAGCTTTTTTATACCCATAAATTTTCTTGCTATAGCGTTTTTTAATTTTTATAATTAGTCAAAAGCATGTTTTGAGTCAATTGAAGGTTCGAGTATGCAGATATTTGATTATGTGCCAAATCCTGTTTTGATATTGTTTATGGATATTTTGTTAGGGCATTTATTTTTATGTTAATAAAATTTGATAAAAAAAATAATATTTTGAAGGTGAATATTTGGTTTTGATAATGTTTATGCCCACTTGACACATTTGATAAAATACTATAGTGTTCAAAGTGGAATTGAGGGTTTTTATGAAATGTTTAGCCTTGATTATGTTGTGTGTCAGCATTGGTCATTTGTAAACTTGGTTTGGTTTATAATTTTGGTATTGGTATAACTTGATAATAGTGTTAAGGTGTTAAAATAAAAAGGGGGATCTTCTGTTTTTAATGTGGCGGTGTGAGTTCTTTTCAAATAAAGTGAGCGGTTGGTTTTAATTTCAAAGTGGTAGTTTTGTGGGAATAGTGTTGGTTGTTTTCTTGAAATGCAGGCGTGCCATTAGATGTTGGCACATCCATGGGTGCACTATGTGCACCCATGGACGTGCCTTCAAGTGACAATGATACCTTTAAACCAGTGTTTCCTTAAAAACTTAGTTTTCTAATTTTTTTTGTTTCCTAAGTAATATTTGGTCCTTTGTGTGGATTTTTTGAAAGGTTTGAAGTGTGATCTCAAGGGTGTTCCGGTTTGGCTTTGAAAATATAAAATTTTTATTTGTGTAATGTTTTGGGTAATGTTTTTAGACATGACAACTTAAAGGCCCATTTGGATCTTCCAATTCATGAGTAGAGTTGTGTTAAATTTTAGAATGGTTTGTGTTTGGAAATTGTGTGTACCTGGTTGGAACTTTAAATGTTTTTGAATTATGATTTCAACATGGGTGTGTCATGACATCACATTTGGCACTTTCAGATTTAATGTAATGTTTTCATTGACTCTTTAGAATGACATCGTTTTGATTACTGTATGACCATATAACAACTTTCATATTTTGAAAAAGGTATCAAATGGTTTTAATGATTTCATAGAATGAAGGCCCGGTTGTCACATTTGATGATATGTTATATATATATATATGTATATATATACTTGGGCACCTCTATAGGGGGATATCCCTTATTGTTTATCATATGGAGTGTCCGTGTTTGGGGTAGGAAAGTGCGGTGAGATGAGTCACACGTGCGAGGGCCTCCTACTTACAAAGTATTATTGTAACCACTATGGGTTCTTGGGCGTCTTTTAGAGATCGAGTGATGGTTTCTGACCAACCCTGATTAGACGGGTTGGTAGCCCCTGGATTTGTTGTTAGGCCAGGCGGTCTTTTCCACTGGATTGGTCAGTTAGGCTGGTCAGTTGGTTATAGACTTAGGAGCTTCACCATACACTGATAGGTGGTTCTGAAACCCTGTACGTCCAGGGGTATTCTAGGGATGTTTAGGATCACCCATGGTTACTGGATTATTTTTATTGCTTGTTTACTTTCTGTGTACTAATTTATTTTTAGTTTTCACTCTTACTTGTTTCACTCTAGAACAACATTGGAATATTCTATTTTGGATTTTGTTTATAAAATGACAAATTATTTTGGAAAATGGTATAAAGCGTGTGTTGGTTTTTTAAATGGGAAAAATATGTTTCCTATTTTCAAATGTGAAAACCCTACTTTTATAATTGTATTTAAAACTTGTGTTGGTGGATTTCTTTGGGAAAGGAGACATTGGATTCTGTGGTTTATTTTGGCATCCCTGCTGAGCATTTTTAATGCTCACGCCTATTTTATCATTTCAGTTGCAGGTTTCCTTGCTCAGGTTTTCTTGGATGAGTTGCTCATTATTGGGGAAAAGTCAGACTTTGGTTGGGAGGTGACCTAAAAGGTCACGTGGAGGTATGTTCAGTTTTATTCTCTTTCCGTTGCTAGAGTTATTTTTATCAGCTGTTTATATTTATCTATTTGATGATATAATTATTTTCTCTGGGAGAAATCATTCCCATTTGTCCTCTATTGATGCCCTGGCACTTGTCTCCAGCCCCATAGGATCGGGAACACCTCTCAGGCCATATCGCAGACCAGCTCGGGTGATCGGTTGAGGGTTGACCCGAGTTGGTTCGTGACACAATAGCACATTCAAGAATCTTCCCTATTCAGCTGAGTAGGTATATCAGACATGGTGGACCCCACCAATGGGGTCCGAGATTTTTCCAAGGATTCATGATCAATAGAATATCCTTCCCCATCCTCCTATTGTTGAGGGATGACCACTGAGCTCCTTGGTTGCCTCTTTCGGTCACCACATTCTCTATCGGAATTCGGGTTTCGCCTTCTATGTCCCATGTACAGCTCCTCTCTATTGAGAGAGTGTCTCCACCACCCTCCGCTTGGCTGAAGCAGCTTACTCGATTGAACTTTGTTCCTCATTTAGTGGGATCCCCTTGGCAGTACGAAACCATCCTTGTAATGGCCCGGGTTTTTGGGGGTCCATTACTTTGTAAAAATATGTTGTTGTATGTTCTGGGTATTTTGGGAAAGTTATCAAGGCTTCTCGGTGAAGTTTTGACCCCTAACGGTAGGCCTACCGGTAGCCTTATCCTACCGGTAGAAGGCCTATCGGTAGCTCGGTCTACCGGTAGCCACAGCCTACCGGTAGCTCTGCCTACCGGTAGTGTAGAGACCCGAAGCTTGACATACATTGACATTACATTACTTTTGCAGAATACTTAGTACATAACAAAAACACACACACAAGGACCGTAATAGTTTAGTGTCTTTGGAAACTCGGAATATAATCTTCTAATCGTGGTGAAAGATCTTCAACATCTCTCATAAAGATCTTCCCTTTTTTTTTATTACCTAAAACCTTTCTTTATATCCTGGGGAAAAGAAAACATAAAAGGGTGATCTCAAATGCTCAGTAAGGGTAAAAAAAAGAAATATCAATCACATAATATTCATAAGAACATAACATTTTGGAAATCTTAACCTGCAAAAGAGAGAATAATTTCATAACATGAGATAAATCATAGTAGTGAAATGAAATCCCAATAATCATAACTTAAAACATGAAACTTTGTGGCATACCCACATAATCATAGAGAATCATATCTTATTAGTCAAGACTCATTTCCAAGACTATCTTAGTGGACAAAGTCCATTTCTGAACCGAGTCACCCTCGTTTCAGTCCTGTTTCACTGAACCGGTATAACCTACCATTCCAGCCATGTCTATCTCATGAGATATAAAATCTTTACCCAATGCATTGGAGGGAGATATAGGTCCCACCCATCTCATAATTATACCATTCTTATGTGTGCCACAAAATCATAAATCATACATCATTGCATAATCCATGTAATAAAAATGGGAATCTTAAACATCATGACATCATAAAACAATTCATATACGATAAAGGAATTCATAAAAATAATTCCATCACAACATAATCAAATCAATGTAATAATAGGGATATAAACAGGACCCTATATTATCTTATATGGAAAATAATTTTGATAAAACACTTGAACTCTATTCTTGAGGAAAATATCATTTCTACTTCAAAAACACTTTTCCTTTCTTAACATGTCATTCAAATCTAAAATAAAATAAGTTGATTAAAAATAAACTTGAAAACTTGTAAGGGAAGCTTCTTGGAAATAATGTTTTAAAAATCCATTCATGCCGTATAAGTTAAAAAAAACATTCTTCTCGTACTTTTGTCAGAAAAGTCAAAAAGTACCTCGTATGAAAAATGACAAAAGATTCCTTTCATATCCTTTAATAAAAACTCACCTAAGGGTAAAATTGGATTTAAAAAATTGTAGGTGGATGGAAATAATATTACATATTGAGGAAACATGGATGTGGATGATAAAATACACCCCAGTAAATTCCAAAGTATAAACAATCTCGGATAAAAATGAGATTGTGATATTTCCCTTACCTTAGGTCCGATTTGCTTCGTAAGTGTCCGAACCTCCTGTATAATGATTTAAATAATGTCGTTGACTTATTCCAGAATCATAATCATTGTTATGATATCATATATGGTTCACTTATGACTTTATGTTACCTGTTCATTTGTAAATTCCATGTTAAAGAGCGTTTTGGGTAAAATCGTTTCATTGGTCGTCCGTGTTTTGAATTGTAATTATTAATATGATTAATTAGATCATGATTACTTAATTACAGAATATAAAACATGATTTATATATAATATATATTCAGAATATACATATATATAATAGATCATTAAATGGAATGAAATACACCGTTCATGGAGACGGTAGACCGTACGTACACATGAACGCTGTTTTCATTTCCTTTTTGAGTTGAATAGAATTAAGTAGATGATATACATATATATACACATAAATACAGTATCATTATTATGTCATATATTTCATGATTAATTATTATATATATACTTTATAATCACTCATGAATGGTTAACGTGGAGAATGAATCTCATCGCGTCGTGGAGACGGTAGTCTGTACGTACGCACGAGTGATGATATCATTCTCATGATCGTTGAATTGTATTGGAGTGTATGTATACTATTTCAGAATCAATATCACTTTAAAATAGTCATATTTAGTAATTATTTACACCATTATACCCATCCAAGTAAGGTGGTGGTGGAAAATAGATTACACCACGGCGTGGAGACGGTATTCCGTACGTACGCACGCGCGGTGATTTCGTTTTCCGTAGGATGGAAAGATGGTGAAATATGGTTGTTTCATACTTATAATAACATATCAGTATATTATTGATACTGATGTTATTACTTCATAATGAAACAACCTAAGAAGAAGAAGTGGAAGAAGAAATAAAGTTGAATGAATCGGTAACAGACATTTACCCTTCTTTGAAGAGCCTCTTTGAGATCTCTTTTTAGGGCACTAAAATTGGTCTTTGAGGAAGACCAGAACCTCTAGGATGTTTCTAGGGAAGTGGAGAACATAATTTGTCAGGGGTTGGCCGAGATTGAAGGCTCAATGTGGTGTGAGGAAGAGAGGGAGGAGGTGCCCTTTTATAAGGGAGGAGAGGGGCACCTTAGGAAAATCTCAAAATATTATTTTATATTAAGGTCAAATTCGGTTTATAATGGTTCCAAAGGGTCTTATTTCGAAGATAAAGTGGGGATGGGTCGAAATACTCTCATACAATAGGATTTAGACAAGTTTAGGTTATTATTTTAACCTTATCAATTAGATTTAACTCTAAGTTAAATAATTTAACTTTTACCGTGTCTTTTTGTTTCCTTACACTATATGGTTAATAAAATTACTATATCAAGCCAAACGAACCCCAAGTTGTTTATTATTAATATATATAACCTTATCTAAGTCATTTGGCCGAACCTTAGATTTTTAGGAATAAAATAACAATTAATAATATAATATTTGTTTTAAAAACTATTTTATGTCAATTTTGACACTATTTGGTAATTGATTTTTGTGAAAATCATAACAGAATTATTAGTTCGAAACAAGTTAATTAAATCAATACTAACATGTCATATTAACCTATAAAATTAGTGGAATTCATAAAAAGTCTCAAATTACATTTATTTTGGTATTTATAACATCAATTATGTCAATATTCCATTAATAAGATAATTACTGCATCATCTTTATGTCATAAATAAATTAAATTATTTAATGTCTAAAAATTACAAATAAAATACCATAATGTAGGAAATATTTTTATCTTTCTAATGAATATTTATATTCTAATTTATCTTATGTATAACTCTATATTAAAAATGATATACTTATTAAACTTTGATTTTAACTATTTTAACCCTTCTTTAAATAAATTAATAATAAATATCCTAATCCAATACAAGTGGGCCTAAATGATCATATTTTATTCCTAAGGTTGTTTTTGGTCAAATTAAACTTATCCAATAGAATTAGGACATGTGTTAGGGTAATAATAATATCATTTTTACCCTTAATTACCCCATTTACTTTTAACCGTGGTAAAAAAAGTAAAAAGTTACTATTCACCAAAAATTATTTTCATCTCATTGAACCACATTTTACTTACTGACATCAAACATGTCTCTCGGATTTTTGAAATTCCACTCACAGAAGCGGTAAAATTAAGTTTTATGAAAAATTCATTTTTTTAACTACCACTTAGTGGTTTCACTATTCATCAAAAAATGAAAGTTTCCAGAAAAATACAAAAAATTAGGCCTAAGATATATTTGATATTATGAACTCAAAAATGATTTCTATTTTACCAAAGTCAAAACATATCAGTTGCATTAATTAATTTAAAAATTAATTCCCGTCTTCAAAACAAATAGCGTGTTTTTAAGAGATAATAACTACCAAAAGATTGACACTTGTTTATGTTTGGTTTAAAAGTGAAATTACATCCAATGACCAAAATTGTATTAAATTGTAAAAATATACTCTAAATATACTTTAAAACCACTCAAATTAATATTTTATCACTATTAATTATTTCGATTAAAAAAGTTGTTTTTAATTAAAATTTCGTAATTTTCACTATTCATCAGAAAATGAAAGTTATCCGAAAAGTACCAAAATTTCACCTTAGGCTAAATTCGATACTCCGAATCCAAAAATGAAGTCCATTTTGAGAGATAAAATTTCTAAAATTTTAAAAGGTGGTTATTACTATTCATAACGTCTAGTTTTAATAATATTTTAATAGCATATCGTTGTTTAGTGAAACTCGGTATTGCGTACTACACACGCTATCGAGGAAGGTCGCGATTGCATGTAATGCAAAGCAAGTCAAGGATGCATGTTGAGCAAGCTCCTTTTGGTGTAGCGTACAACACAAGACATTAATGAAATTAAAAAGAATATTTTTTATAAAATCTCGGGCTGTTACAGGTAGCTCGGTCAACCAGTAGCTGCAGCCAACCAGTAGCTCCACCTACCGGTAGATCTGTATACCGGTAGCTCGATCTAACAGTAGCTGCAGCCTACCAGTAACTCAGTCTACGGGTAGTTGCAGCCTACCGGTAGCTCGGTCTACCGGTAGCTCTGTCTACCGGTAGCTCGGTCTACCGGTAGCTCGGTCTACCGGTAGCTGCAGCCTACCGGTAGCTCGGTCTACCAGTAGCTCTGTCTACCGGTAGCTGCATCCTATCGGTATCTCTGCCTACTGGTGGCTCGGTCTACCGATAGCTCTGTCTACCGGTCGCTCGGTATACCGGTAGCCTACCGGTAGCTCGGCTAACCGGTGGACCTAGCCCCCACGGCTTTTCCAGTAGCGCCTCCTCACAAATTGGGTTTTAAACCCTATTTGACCCCTTTAACTTGTTTTAAAGCCCAATAACACCCATTAATGGCGTTTAATTAAATGTTCGACGAGGTGTGCGTCGGTTTAAACCACCCCTAAAGGTGGGGACCTTTATAACGTGTGGGGCCGTGTGGTCAACCCACGACCCCGCTCCTTACGCGGTTTCACGTTCTTTATCTCAACCGTCCCCGATCCTTATAAACTAAAGGGTTCTCCCTGGGTTTCTTTTTCTCAATCACCCTCCCATCGTTCTTCTGCTCGTGCTTGAGTTCCGAGGCCCCACGCCTGCAAATCGCGCATCCCCTGTTACTGGCGGGTGAAGGTTGAAGATAAACTTCGATCGTTGATCAATCAGGTAGGGTTTCACCTTCATCTCTCCTTTATGTGTAACATACGGGGTGGGTATGCTTTTGTTTCTGTAGAATTGGATGAACCAAACTTTAATGAAGATAATAAATGGATTCTAAATAATGAAGGGGAGGGGTGTGATCAATGATGCTCTAATTAATGATTTCTGAATTGTGTGGGCTTAGCCTACTGAAAATCAAGGCCGTTGGTGGTCTTTGTCTGTGAACTAACGAACCCTTACCTCTGGTGATGTTTAAAAGGCTTGTATCGTTGTTATGAACCTCTGCTATGTAAATGAATCTGGTTAATTACGTATATTTGGCTAAATAAATTGAAAGCACTAGGATCAACCCTTTCTGTGATAACCCCAGCTAAAGCACACCAAAATTGAAATCATGGAGTGTGTTAAATCTTTTATATCTAAAAATACCGGCATGGGCCTGGTTTGTGTTGGTGGTAGTGGTTTGGTTGTTTCCTTTCACGGGATGATTGCTGGGTGATGTGGGTGGGGATGGGATCCCCTGTGGTTATGCTTTTAGTTGTTAATTTAAGGTCAGGTGGTTACTTTGTCTATATCACGAATTGGGGTGGGATCCTCTGTTGTTGAGAAACCGTCGGCTCCTGGAATTTGGGGGACACGGGGCAGTGTCACGGGGTTACCTTTTTCTTCCATTACTTCGAGGGGTCTCACTAGCCCCTTTGGTTGCAGAAGGAGTAGGCAACATCTTGGGGTTTTTCCTTGGTTCCAGCACTCTAAGGGGCCTCTTATCTCCTTTGTTGTTGTGGCTTTACAAGAGAACCAGGTGTGAACGTTTAAGTTGATGTTTGACTGAGATTTTCCATTGGATTGTGCTTATGCTTGCTAGTTGCCCAAGTAGGTGCAGAAACTTATTTAAACATTATTACTGAACATGTAGAAAAGGATGGGACAAAAGGGTTTTGGTTTGGTGTGAGTTTTGACTTGGACATGGTACTGATTGTGTTCTTTAGGCTGGCTAAAGAAAAAACTAAACTGGGTGAGTTCTTGATACCGATAGATATACTTGTAGTTTTTGTGTTTCTTATTCGCGCCCCACCCAAGTTGAGCACTTAGTACCGAACACCCCCATTTCACAGGGGAGAGTGTTTTTCCCAACACTTATATTAGTGGCTGGTTATTAGCTCCTTTCTGCTCCCTTTCCCGGATAGCCCAAGTAACTTCGGGCAGGATGTGATGGCCTGAAGTCCATTTTTATCCTAAGAACCTTCGGGCAGGGTGGTGTGGTGGTTGGCCCAAGTTTGTGTGGGCAGGTGGTTTACCAAGTGTCTTCGGGATGAGGCCCAGGTGTCTTCGGGCGTGGCAGTAGATCTTCTAGCCCAGGTATCTTTAGGCGTGGTGGTGGTTGTTCTGGCCTAGGTGTTTGCAGGTGTGGTTACGTGTGACAGTTGTGGCCCAAGTGTTTGCAGGCAGGGTTTGGCAGTGGGACTGCATGAGGATATGGCCCAGGTGTGTGCAGGCAGGTGTGGCAGTGGGACTGCGGTGAGAATGGCAGGATTGGTTCGATGCGTAGGATGACTTCAATAACCAGTGGGAAAGTGGCGAGGGGTATGAAAACATCGATGTGCTTTTATTATACATTACTTGCTTGCATTATTTGGCGAGTGTGGCCGGTGAGTGGGATGGATGAACTCCTTGATAGTGTTTGGTTGTCTATTTCTCACAGGAATTTAGTACGTCTCCCCACTTGTGCACAAGAGCTTTAGGTTTTTCCCTACTGAGTATACTTGTATGCTCACCCTACTTATATAAAACTGTTTTCAGGTTTCCAGGAGGACTTCTGGGATCGTGCGGGACCGTACTAGATCGAACCTTGGGGCAGTTTCTGTTATCGTTTTTCTTTCTTTTTGTATGTTATCTTTGGAGTTCTTGTATCATGTATCTTTTACTTTTGAACATGCTTGTGGGAATTGTTTACTTTTGGCTTTACTTTTCTTTTAGTTTTGGTGTTGTTGGGTTTCATCATCTTATTTCCCGATCCTATAAAACAAAAAGGGTAATGCATTCCATTTGTGTGTGATTTCCATACCCTTGGTGCTAGTCTCCACTCCGGGACCTATAGAAGGTGGGTTTCGAGGGTCATTATCTCTCCTTCAACTTAAATAAGGAAGAGCTTGACAATCTTCTGACCCTTCCCTCCTTCTAGTGAAGGCGGGTCGTGACAAAATGGTATCAGAGGGATGGTTGAGAGATAGGATGAAGTCTGGAGTTAGGCACAGTAAGTATTGCATGGGATGATAGGGCAACAATGTTGGGTGACTGTGGTGCTTGAATTAGGAAAGGGAAGACCGGCTAGGACACGGGATTTCAGGGCCCCCTGTGATCCGATGCAAGGACTCTGGACCTACCGAACGACCAAGTGAGGCCACGCTGATTGCAGGGTAAAGACCCTAGGAAAGGTACATGCATCATAATGAATTGTGTTCTCATGATTTATGGGTGGTCTGGGAATTGGAATCAATAAAAAGTTTAAGAATTTTTTTTTAAGAACAATATTCTGCACTACTTGGGCTTAGGCGTTCCTTGTTTACCTTGAAGCTATGGCACCTGGGAGGCGACCATGTGTGGTGCGGGCAATCGAGGACCAGGAGACTACCTTGGCCGATCAGTGGAGAGTTGATCGAGAGGAGGAGGACGACCAGTGGCAGAAGACACTTCGAGCCTTCCAGCGACAGACCCTCGAGAAGTATGAGGGCAGCACTTCTGACATGAAGACGAAGAGCTGGCTAGAGGAGTTGGTGATAGCCTTAAGCCTGATTCGGGACCCGAACGAGTACTGGGTTCCTCTGGCCGTTATCCAGATGCGGGGAGCGGCACGTAAGTGGTGGACGCTTCACCTGGGGGAGAGAAGAGAGGCTGAGGTGGCATGGGCTGATTTCGAGAAGGAGTTCCGGGCGGAATTCCTCTCTTATACGATGAAAGAGGAGAAGAGGCAAGAGCTACTCTCCCTCCAACAAGGGAGTATGTCAGTAAGGGAGATGAGGATCAAGTTCAAGGACCTCCTACGTTTTTCTCCGGACCTCTTTCCAGACGAGGAGTCTCGGGCAAGACGTTTAGAGGAGGCGCTTCGACCCTCCCTCCAGTACGCTGTTACCCCCTTCACCTTGCCGACATATTTGGAGGTCCAGAAGAAGGCCGAAGTGGTAGAGAGGATGCACGCTCTAGGAGGTGTGTCACGAGAGGGGATATAGCTAGGATCATCTAAGGGGAAGGCCGTCAGCACTAGGCCTCCATCGTCGGGACCCTCCAAGTTCCAACCAGCAGTGAGTAGACCGCATCAGTTCCAGTTCCAGTCCCCCGGTCCTCACCCTTTCCTTTCGGGCCCAGGACCGAGGTGCTTCATCTGTGGGAGCCATGTGCATCTCCGGAATCAGTGCCCGGACCGAGTACAGTACGGCGGTGGCGGATAGGCCCAACACCCTCCCCAGCAGCAGCTTCCAGCTAGGCCTTTCCAGCAGAAACAGCAGGGGCATCGAGCTCCCGCTCCTCCGAGGGTAGACATTGCAGGAGGAGGCCGACCTCCGGGCGCTCCTCAGGGACCTCGACTAGGGCGTGGTCGGGGAGGTGGTCGACAGCCGAGAGGTAGAGGATTTGGGCGTGGGCAGTTGCATGCCATGGAGGCAGCAGTCCCAACAGGACCAGAGGTCGTTCGAGGTACGATCAGTTTGTTTAGCACCCTTTCTTATGACTTGTTCGATACCGGAGCTTCGCACTCCTTTTTTGCACCCATTCTAACCCATGCCTTGGGTCTAGATGCCGAGAGACTTCCAGTTCCCCTGGTGCTGAGCACACCAGTCGGAGGTCAGACCGACTTGTTATATGTTTGTCGAGAATGTAGACTAATGATAGGGCCACATCAGTCGGTCAGGGATCTACTACTGCTACAGATACAACCATACAATTTCATCCTATGCATCAACTGGCTGTTATTTGTGTGTGCCATCATCGACTGCTTCTAAGGAAGGGTTGTGTTCTCAGACTTGGGTGGCCGGAGTGCTACTTTCACCAGCGAGCAGAGCAGTCAGAAGGGCAGCAGGCGGGAGGAACCCCTCCTCTCCTTGTTAGCCGAGCTGTCAGTAGGGTCAGTGGATGTTGAGATGGTGGAGGTGATAGGAATCGTCAATGAGTTTATGGACGTCTTTCCTGAGGAGGTAACGACTCTACCCCCTCGACGTGATATCGAGTTTGAGATAGAGTTGCAGCCTAGTGCTCATACCATTTCGATGGCTCCTTACCGGATGGAACCTTCTGAGCTATGGGAGTTACAAATTTAGATTGAAGATCTAATGAAGAGGGGTTATGTTCGACCAAGTGCGTCACCATGGGGTGCTCCAGTCTTGTTCGCAAAGAAGGCATATGGTGGTCTCGGGTTGTGCATATACTACAGGAGGCTGAATCAGGTGACGATCAAGAATCACTACCCTCTTCCGAGGATAGACGATCTTTTCGACCATATGAAAGGTGCAAGATGGTTCTCGAAGTTCGACCTGCGGTCTGGGTATCACTAGTTGAGGGTGAAAGAGGGAGACATCCCGAAGACGGCCTTAAGGTGCAGATATGGACACTTCAAGTTCATATTCATGCCTTTTGGTGTTATGAACGCCCCGTTTATGTTCATGGGGCTTATGAACTCCATCTTCCAGGAGTACCTGGATCGGTTCATAGTTGTGTTCATCGATGATATCCTGATCTATTCTAGATCAGAGGAGGACCACACAGAGCACATGAGGATGGTTTTGGAGGTCCTCTGACAGCACAAACTCTATGGGAAGTTGTCAAAATGCAAGTTCTGGATGCGAGAAGTGCACTTCCTTGGGAACGTAGTATCCAAGCAAGGGGTAGATGTGGACCCATAAAAGGTTGAGGCAGTTGTTTCTTGGGAAACGCCCAATAATGTGGCATAGGTTCATAGTTTCCTCGGGCTGGCGGGTTACTATCCGAGGTTCGTACCAAAATTCTCCCGAGTTGCAGCCCCTTTGTCAGCCTTGACCAAGAAGGACTAGGTTTTTGTGTGGAGTGAGAAATGTGAGGCAGCCTTCAGCTATTTGAAGAAGAAGTTGGTTAGTTCCCCAGTGCTGAGACTACCAGAAGAAGGGGCGGAGTATGAGGTGTTCTGTGATGCTTCTGAGTGTGTTGATGCAGCGATAAGGGGTGATCTCTTATGGGTCTAGGAAGCTACGCCCTCATGAGCGTAATTATTCCACCCACGACCTAGATCTTGCAGTGGTCGTTTTTGCGCTAAAGTTATGGCGGAATTACCTCATCAGAGAGCGCTTTGTGGTCTTCACGGATCACAAAAGTTTGAGGTATATCTTCTCCTAGTGGGACCTAAACTTGAGGTAGTGAAGGTGGGTGGAGTTACTCCAGGATTACGACTTTTAGATTTCCTAAACTTCATGGAAGGGGAATGTGGTGGCCGATGCTTTGAGCAGGAGGTCGCAGAAGGATGCAGTCCGAGAGTTGGCAGACGCCTGGAAGGCGATGGAGGAGTTAGCTTCCTTGCACCTGGATGTGAGGACGGATGGTGGTAGAGGTTGGCTGTATCAGATGATAGTGCAGTCTTCTCTATTACAGCAAGTGGAGGAGTCTCAGTGGGGAGACCCAAAGTGCGAAGTGATGTGTGACCGAGTTAACCAGAGCAGTGCTCTGGAATGGTGGACAGAGGATGGTCTGAACGGGATTCTTTTCCGAGGAAACCTGTTTGTTCCAGAGGCGATGCATGGCAAGGTTCTTAGTGAGTTCCACAACTCACCCCTAGCAGTGCACCCGAGAGTTTCCAAGATGTACCAGGGTCTGAAGAGACAGTTCTGGTGGCCCAGAGTAAAGAGAATAGTGGCAGAGTTTTTGGCCAAGTGCCTAGTGTGTCAGCAGGTAAAGGCTGAACATCGAGTTCCAGGCGGCCGACTACAGTATCTAGATGTTCCTGAGTGGAAGTGGGAGGACATATGGATGGATTTCATCATGGGACTACCCAGGGTTCAAGGGGGATGCGACACCATTTGGGTAGTAGTGGACCGGTTGACGAAATTGGATCACTTTCTGGTGATTAAGGAGTCGAGTGCAGTTGATGCTTTGGCATGAAGGTATGTGGATGAGGTGGTGCGGTTACATGGAGTTCCGAGTTCTGTAGTATCAGATAGGGATGCACGGTTTAACTCATGAGTCTGGAGATGATTTCAGCATGATTTTGGCACCCAGCTACGTCTTAGCACTGCTTTCCATCCCCAGACAGATGGACAGACAGATTGCACCATCCAGACCTTGGAGGATATGCTACGACCATGCGTTCTAGACTCAGGAGGATCATGGGTGCGACACATGCCTCTGGTAGAGTTTTCCTACAATAATATCCATCACTCTACCATTGGTATGTCCCCATTTGAAGCCTTGTATGGGAGGCCATGCCGCTCACCTATGTGTTGGACCAAAGTCAGAGAGGCGGGCATCCTTGGCCCGAAGGTGGTGCAAAGCCCGACGGAAAAGGTTCAGCTTATACGAGAAAGGATGAAGGCATCCCAGGACTGACAGAATTCGTATGCGGATAGTAGGAGAAGACCCTTGGAGTTCGAGGTCAGGGAACACATATTCCTGAAGGTCTCCCCTCGGCATGGGCAGTGGAGGTTCGACAAGGGGAGTAAGCTTTCTCCCAGGTTCATCAGACCCTTCGAAGTGTTGCGGTGGGTCGACGAAGTGGCTTATCTGATAGCATTACCACCGCCGCTACTGAGGATACATGATGTCTTCCATGTGTCCCAGCTCCGTCGGCATCTGCATGACGATTCACACATCCTCGGCTGAGGAGAGATGGACATTGAGGACGACGTGACCTTTGTGGAAAGACCAGTGATGATCTAGGATCACAAAGAGAAGTTGCTTTATGAGAGAACCATTCCCTTGGTTTGTGTGTTATGGAGACATGGTGGGCTTGAGGAGAGTACGTGGGAGAGGGAAGCACAGATGTGTGCCCAGTACCTAGAGTTGTTATGAGCTTTGTGTTGTTCTGTTTATACTTGTTGTAGTGGAGCATTTTACCTTGTCGGCTATAAAATATGTGGTTTTTCTTTCCTCTCTGAATGTGTGTGAAAATTTCTGGCTACAGGGAGGGGAGGATCTGACCCCTAATCAAGACGCATTAAGGTGGATTCGATTAAACCCGTGTGGGCGAGTTAGTGCCACCCAAAGCAGATAGTATCTTGACATGGGGGAAGAGACTCCCCAACCCACATGACTGGGCAGTTTGACATGGTATGTTGCTTGGTTCTTAAGGGGAAGGTGTTTTTAGTTAACAATGGGTTCGCTCCTGAGAGGTATCTTTCGAGGTGGTTGTTCGAAACCTCTCTTTCCTTATGGTTGTTTTGATTCTTGAGGGCGATAATAGTTTGAGAGGTATCTGATGTAATGGCCTAGGTTTTTGGGGGTCCATTACTTTGTAAAAATCTGACGTTGGGTGTTCTGGGTAGTCTGGGAAAGTTATCAAGGCTTCTCAGTGAAGTTTTGACCACTAACGGTAGGCCTACTGGTAGCCTTAGCCTACCGGTAGCAGGCCTACCGGTAGCTCAGTCTACCAGTAGATGCAGCCTACCAGTAGCTCTGCCTACTGGTAGCTCTGTCTACCAGTAGCTCGGTCTACTGGTAGCTGCATCCTACCAGTATCTCGGTCTACCAGTAGCTCTGTCTACCGGTAGCTCGGTCTACCGGTAGCTGGAGCCTACCGGTAGCTCGGTCTACCGATAGCTCTGTCTACCGGTAGCTGCAGCCTACCGGTAGCTCTGCCTACCGGTGGCTCGGTCTACCGGTAGCTCTGGCTACCGGTATCTCGGTCGACCGGTAGCTGCAGGATACCAGTAGCTCAGTCTACCGGTAGCTCGGCTAACCGGTGGACCTATCCCCCACGGGTTTTCCAGTAGCGCCTCCTCACAAATTGGGTTTTAAACCCTATTTTGACCCCTTTAACTTGTCTTAAAGCCCAGTAACGCCCATTAATGGCGTTTAATTAAATGTTCTACAAGGTGTGCATTGCTTTAAACCGCCCCTAAAGGCGGGGACCTTTATGATGTGTGGGGCCGCGTGGTCAACCCACAACCCCGCTCCTTACGCAGTTTCACGTTCTTTATCTCAACTGTCCCCAGTCCTTATAAACTAAAGGTTTCTCCCTGGGTTTCTTTTTCTCGATCACCCTCCCATCGTTTTGTCTGCTCGTTCTTGAGTTCCCGAGGCCCCACCCCTGCAAATCGCACATCCCCTATTACTGGTGCGTGAAGCATGAAGATAAAATTCGATCATTGATCAATCAGGTAGGGTTTCACCTTCGTCTCTCCTTTTTGTGTAACATGTGGGGTGGGTATGCTATTTTTTTCTATAGAATTGTATGAACCAAACTTTAATGAAGATAATAAATGGATTCTAATGAATGAAGGGGAGGGGTGTGATTGATGATGCTCTGATTAAAGATTTCTGAATTGTGCGGGCTTAGCCAACTGAAAATAAAGGCCATTGGTGGTCTTTGTCTGTGCAGTAACGAACCCTTCCCTCTGGTGATGTTTAGAAGGATTGTATCATGGTTGTGAACCTCTGCTATGTAAATGAATTTGGTTAATTATGTATATTCAGCTAAATAAACTGATAGCGCCAGGATCAACCCTTTCCATGATAACCCCGGCTAAAGCACACTGAAATTGAAATCATGGAGTGTGTTAAATCTTTTAAATCTAAAAATAACGGAATGGGCCTGCTTTGTGTTGGTGGTAGTGGTTTGGTTGTTTCCTTTCACGGTCTGATTGATGGGTGATGTGGGTGGGGATGGGATCCCCTGTGGTTATGCTTTCAGTTGTGAATTTAAGGTCGGGTGGTTACTTTTTCTATATCATGCACTGGGGTGGGATCCTCTGTTGTTGAGAAACCATCGGCTCCTGGAATTTGGGGGACATGGGGAAGTGTCTCGGGGTTACCTTTTACTTCCATTACTTCGAGGGATCTCACTAGCCCCTTTGGTTGCATAAGGTGTAGGAAACATCTTGGGGTTTTCCCTTGGTTCCAGTACTCTGAGGGGCCTCTTATCTCCTTTGTTGTTGTGGCTTTACAAGAGAACTGGGTGTGAACATTTAAGTTGATGTTTGATTGAGCTTTTTTCCTTTGCTTGTGCTTATGCTTGATAGTTGCCCAAGTAGGTGCCAAAACTTATTTAAACATTATTACTGAACATGTAGACAAGGATGGGACAAATGGGTTTTGTTTTGGTGTGAGTTTTGATTTGGACATGGTACTGATTGTGTTCTTTAGGATGGATAAAGAAAAACCTAAACTGGGTGAGTGCTTTCTACCTATACATATACTTGTAGTTTTTGTGTTTCTTATTCGCACCCCACCCAAGTTGAGAACTTAGTGCCGAACACCCCCATTTCACGGGGGAGGGTGTTTTTCCCAACACTTCTATTAGTGGTTGGTTATTAGCTCCTTTCTGCTCCCTTTCTTGGATAGCCCAAGTATCTTCGGGCAGGCTGTGATGGCCTGAAGTCCATTATTAGCCTAAGAACCTTCAGGCAAGGTGGTGTGGTGGTTGGCCCAGGTGTGTGCGGGCAGGTGGTTTCCCAAGTTTCTTCTGGATGAGGCCCAACTGTCTTTAGGCGTGGTAGTAGATCTTCTATCCAAGGTGTCTTCGGGCGTGGCAGTGGTTATTCTGGCCTAGGTGTTTGCAGGCGTGGTTACGTGTGATAGTTGTGGCCTAGGTGTTTGCGGGCAGGGTTTGGCAGTGAGACTGCGTGAGGATATGGCCCAGGTGTGTGCGGGCGGGTGTGGCAGTGGGACTGCGGTGAAAATGGAGGGATTGGTTCGATGCGTAGGACGACTTCAATAACCAGTGGGAAAGTGGTGTGGGGTACCCAAACATCGATGTGTTTTTATTATACATTACTTTCTTGCGTTATTTGGCTAGTGTGGCCGATGAGTGGGATGGATGAGCTCCTTGATAGTGTTTGGTTGTCTATTTCTCACGGGACTTTAGTATGTCTCCCCACTTGTGCATGAGAGCTTTAGGTTTTTCCCTACTGAGTATACTTGTATGCTCACCCTACGTATATAAAACTGTTTTTAGGTTTCCAGGAGGACTTCTGGGATCGTGCGGGACCGTACTAGCTCGGACCTTGGGGCAGTTGCTGTTGTTGTTTTTCTTTCTTTTGGTACTTTATCTTTGGAGTTCTTGTATCATGTATCTTTTACTTTTGAACATGAATGTGGGAATGATTTACTTTTGGATTTACTTTTCTTTCAGTTTTGGTGTTGTTGGGTTTCATCATCTTATTTCTCGATCCTATAAAACAAAAAGGGAAATTCCTTCCATTTGTGTGTGATTTCCATACCCTTGGTGCTAGTCGCTACTCCGGGACCTATAGAAGGAAGGTTTTGGGGGTCATTATCTCTCCTTAAACTTAAAGAAGGAAGGGCTTGGCAATCTGATGACCCTTCCCATTTTCTGGTGAAGGCGGGGTCATGACAATCCTTCCCCTGAAGTTTCCCCCTGACTATGGCACCTTTGCCCTATGATTTCCTCTTCAGGAGCACACCACCTAAGTGACTCTCCTATGTCGACAGACCATTAGGGACCCAACCTCAGAGTTTGTGGTGTTGTTGCCCACCTCATGACCACCACCACACCCTGTGGGTACACCACTATCCAATGAACCTCAAACACGACAATCCTGTGTAGCGCCACCACTGTTAGCAGCAAGATCCAGCCAGATCTAGCTGGATCCCATCCAGTCACGCCGGCTAGGTGCATCACCTTTCCTCCTTTGTTGTATTTGGTGCCAATGAATAGATCCAGTCACCATTCTAGAATGCTATCCCTCTTATCATGGCCAGACCGTGACGTTGGTTCACTGTGACCAAGAACTACCGTCGCTCGATCATCACTGCCGTCCTGCTTAGATGATTATCCATGACCAATACTGGTTTTAGGATTCCAACATGATGTATTCCCTGCCTGCCTGATTTTGGGTTCTGGTTGGACCCGATCTATCTCAAAATGGGCTCGGGCAGGTCATCCCGACCCAATATGGGTTTGGGCAGACTTTCCTAGCCCAAAATAGCTCTGCATAGGCTTTTCTTGGCCCAAAGTGGGTTTATTCATGTTCAACATGACCCACTTTGGGCCTACACAGGGTTTCGAGACCCAGTTTAATCAAATTAATTAAATTAATTAATTTAATTTTATAATTAAATTATATTAATTAAAATATTAATTTGTGGTTTAAAATAATAATATCAATACCCAAGGAAAAAATTAATTCAATTTAGGCATTGAATTAAATTAATTAATTAATTTAATTTTTGGTATTAAAATTAAATTAATAATCAGACTGAATGAGAATTAAATAAATTATTTGAATTTATAATTTATTTAATTTATTTAATAACCCTCATAATTAAATTATTGCAATTTAATTATTATCACACTTTAATTTTACAAGATGATTGGTCTTAATCACTGAAATTTTCATGTCTGGTTTATTTAATTAATTATTTAACTACATGTGCTGATTCTAAATAATTAATTATTTTTAACAATCTGTGCAACATCTTTTTTTGGGTCAAAATGTATAAGGGCCTGCATGTGAATCATTATTTGTATGTACGTTGCACTCCTAAGTTACCATCGCCTGCATGTAAGTACACTTGTATTTTGATGAAGATGATTCAAGACGCAGCACCCCAAGATGAGGTGATACACAATGACGAGGATAGTGTAAGATGCAGACAATGCCAAGTCGAGGTGAAATACAGATGAGTAGTGAACATAATGGATGAGGACGACCTACATCAAGAGTCAAGATACAACTCAAGTATGATACCCCAGGTCATGGTTGATCCATTAAGTTTAAATGGATCAACCGATATTAGATTCTCAAGACTAGTTAGGTATTTTATTTCCTTTATGCATTTGTTTATTATTATATACATTTTATAATAGTGGGAAATGCATAAAATAATAAACAATAAAATGCATAACGAAGCGATGGATGTTTTTATATTAATGTTTAATTGTGAGCACGACAACATAGAATGAACAAGATTAATAGAAATGGATTACATTATTCGATAAAAATAATAAAACCTTCACAGGAATATTAAGTCATTAACCACCTTCCATTATTTGAATTTTAACAAAACCGAGTGTTTGGGGTACTCATCAACCAAAGTTGAGGGTTCCTATTACTACCAGGGAGTTATTATGAGATCGACAGGTTGACTTAACTAAAGTTGCAACAAAGAAGTATCCAAATCTATCTTGTTGCAATTTTAAAGGGAAGTGCTGAGAAAATCATGTTTATGTTTTTAAAAGCTGGGAATTCACTCAAAAGATCAAGGAATTGCGAGTTAATGCGGTTGGCTAGTCAAATGCCCACCTTGAACTCTCTAAGTAGAGGCATAGAAAAATATTCTGGACTATGATAGGAGGATCAAGGATCATTTTCATGAGAATACTCAAGCGATAGAGTATTTCTATTCTAGTATAGAGGGTTGATAGAATTCAATAAAATAGTGGGAGACATATAATGATATAATTAATCAATAATTTCTAATTCAGTAATCAAGATAAAAGTAAAATATGATAGTTTTATTTTTGTAGAAAATTACAAGAAATACAATGGATACTACAATATTAGAAATTTAAGGTGCTCGTGTACCCAATACCTGTTTAACTACTTCAAGAAGAGAGGGTGTAAAATTGTTTATAGGAGACTCATGTATAGATCATATGATGGTTATGTAATTATGCTATCATCAATTCCTGATGTTAGTTGTGTTCACTACATAACACAATGGATGAAATAACACACAATATCATCTCCAAGAAGCTTTCAAGGAGAAAGAGAAGCAAGATATGAATGAGTGATAATTATACTAGTTATGTGTAAATATGAAAGTCGAATCATGATCTTTCAACATATCTTATTCATTATATATTTTCATCCACTTTCTCTAGTTTCATTTAAGATTACAAATAAAACTGGATGTAGTAAATGCTTCATTACCTTTGGGTAAAATTCTCCAAGAAATATTAATATTAAAGAAAGATTAATCTTTAATTATTATGGTGAATTAGTTGAAAGAAAAGGCAATAAGGCCAATGGAAATGTCGATGCCAGATACACTTTTGCAATGCCCTTCAAATAAAAAGGTAATAAAAATGCGGTTATTTTCTTTTCATATCATGAAATAAATCTATGGAAGTTTAATCACAATGGAATGAATTAAAGTAGCAAGTAGTCACTTCTTCTTCAATGTATATTCATCAATTGCAACTAATGTTTCTGACATACTACTTGGGTATTAAATACAATATTATTATTACATATGTATATTGAAATAAAGTAACCAAGTAATTAATAGAAACATTACAAGAAGTAAAGTGTATTCTCCAAGCAGCTGAGAAAGGGCGATTCCTAAGTCAGTGGTGAGAAACACTTAACTTCCAACTACCAAGTTAATGATTTAAGTAAAACTATTATTGAGTATAACCAAAACATTTATCTCATGTGTCCATTATACATAAGGAGACATTATTCCAACTTTAGGAGTGAATGTTGTTTGGGGTGTCTCATACTTAACCAATAGTTTAGTGAAACTTGAATCATAGACAATACATGAAGAATATTCAATGCAAGACTTATTTACCCAATTGTGGAAAGATAAGTCTTTGTCAATTAAAACTAAAAGTGGACTTCAAGGATATACCCAGTTTGGTATTTAGACTTAGTAGAGCTAAACACTTTTCGTATTATCAACATATATACTTATTTATTTTGGAAAAAGAGACCTTTATGTATAAAGGTATGCCAAAAATCTTTCAAAATTATTCTGACTAGAGAGAATGAACAATTCCAAGGGTAATCTAGTGGTAAATATAATTCATAAGATTATTTTAATTAATTAAGGAATGTGAAAATGAAGCATTCTATTTGCATGGTCAGAAGATATGGGTTGCTTCAGGCCGACATGCTAAAGAATTTCTTGAGTAAGCATTCATTGATAAATATAATGTAGCATGGAGTAATTCCTAAACACACATTACCTTATCCATATCACCAAAATGATGTTTATAAGTAGCATTGATGGAAAGTCTTACATGTTAACATTGATCAACTAAAATTTAGTATAGATAAATTCATAATTACACAATTTATACATCAGATCTATCACATACACAACTTATTTTAAAGGTATAATTAATTTATTTTCCATTCATGCTTTGTTTTGTGGGTTTCCCAAGCTTTTATGGAGGAATGGGTGAGTTTTCATGAATTGGGCCAAACCGTGAGCCCAATTCCATATTTAAAATAAATTTTGTTTCTTTTATAACTCATTCATTTTTCAACATTTTTCATCCATTAAAATTCCTAATTGGTCTACCCTGACCTATTAACACCACCATTTAAATTTTGAGCCTTTATAAATCCATAATCATTGGGAATTTGAGTTTTTATTTAAGTAGTTGGGCCATCCCGAAAGCCCATTTCCAGTTTTAAAAAAACATTTTGTTTATTTAATAAATTATTCAATTTTAACTATTGTTCTATGATTCCACCTCTAAACCGAGACCACTGAACCTAGCCATTCCCCCAATCTCTTATCTCCCTCTTTGGAGCTCGTTTTTTTTGTAGAACAATTCAAAATTTCTTAGGCTTCCTCAATTCAAGAATATTTATAAACGTAATTTTTTTCCTTCATAACTCCTTCATTTCTCACTCTTTTTACCCCATTAAAATTCCTACATGGTCTTATTATCCTTTTTTGAACCTCCCTTTAATTGTATTCTATTTTCAAATTCAGATAATGGTGTATTTGGGGCGATTTCTACAAGATCCCTCAAGTAAGTTAGTTTTCTTCATTCTTCTTTCAATTTGCTTAGGGTTACATTCAATGTGATTAGGGTTTCATCCCTTATCCTTGAGGTTCCTAATGTAAAGAAGTTAGGGTTCGAACCTAGGGTTTTATTTCTTGTCTTTTGGGTGAAATATTATGGTTTTAGGTTGGATTTCACTTCCTTGAGGTGCGGCGGTGGTGCAATTTATGTTTCACACCATGTTTTAAGGGTTTTGACTCAAAAGGTAGGTGGTTCCATGTGTAAATAATTATTGATGAGTTATATTTCTGTATTTACTCATTTTTAATATTCCTCATATGTTGGGTGTGGTGCAAAAACTGTTTATGATTGATTTGGTTAAGTGTTAAATTTTATAGTTGTTTTTTAACTTGAAATTGGGTGTTTTCATGTGTAACTCATGGGGTATTATTTGGGTGTATTTTATAACTTATGGAATTGGTTTAATAAATCTTGTTTGACCTGAAAATTATAGTTTTGTAATGTATTAGTGTCATGTGGTCCTAAAAAGAAGGTTTTTGAATAGGTTTGACGTGTAAAACATTGTTATACTTCTTGAGATCATTTTATGAAAAGGTGTGTTTTCATTTGTATATTTTGTGGTATTATTCAAGGTTATTTTATAATACTTGAATGTGGTTTTATAAATGTATATAGGGATGAAAATTATTTTTTGGATAGGAATTTGTATTGTTTTGGTCTTAAATGGGGGTTTTGAAATGGGTTTTGTGTACAAGACATAGTTACACCCCTTGAGTTTGTTTTATGAAAATTGTGAATGTTTTATTTGATTAAACAAAGTGGGAAAAAGGGTGTATATGTACTGTTTGGGGGGGGTGTTAACCTAATATGGGTTTTTTAAAGTTAAGGGGGTTATTTAAGAAGTCAAATATATTTTTAGAATGTTTTATAAAGTGTTGAAATGTTTTAGAAAATGGAAAGAGAGCTGCAAAACATGGTTGTGGGCTGTTTTGTGTGAGTGTGTTGTGAAAAATGAATTTTGTTGATGAAAGAGGTATTATATGATATTTGAGTGGAATTTTATGTGAGTTATAATTTCTTTAATGTTTTATAATTTTTTTTAAAGGATTTGTGGAAGTGTTAAAGAAATGTGAGAAGTGTTGTGGGCTATTTTGGTGTGAGTCGGATTTCAAAAATCAATTTGAATGAAAAGTGGACTTTTGTGACTTGTGTGGTATACATGTGGGATTTTTGGTGAATTTGTGATATGGAAGTGATATTTTCATGTGCAAAGTATATTTCTTGACTTGTTGAACTTGTTGGAGCACAAAGGGAAAACCTGGGTATTTAGGTGGGTGGACGTGTATTAGTATGCTAGTGAATCCGTGGGGTTTGGCCTCAGTTTCACTTAGCAAGATTGACGCTAAAAACTCTAACTAAACTATTATGATGATGATTTTATACCACTAGGTTATGGGTATGTTCCCTACTGGTGGCTCGTGCATGAGAAAAAATATTTTTGATGGTTATTCTCACCGAGATACGAGGTACCTGGGACCCACAACGAACTAGTGCCTAGGGCTTATTTCCTATTGCTTGTGCTCATTAGATCCTTTATACTTACTGTCAGCATAAATTATATTTGGATGGAAAATTAAGTAGCTTTGGCATTTATTTTAAAAGTTTTGATTCTTTAAATTATCCCACTTGAAAACTGATTTTTTTGTATCTTTTAGAAATTGTAACTAGAAATTATATGTTTTTGAAAACTTGCATGCTTTTCATCTTTTAATGTTTATTGCATGGAATATCTCAGTGGTGGTATCCTACTGGGAATTGTCTCACACCCTACTTACACCTTTGGGTGTATGTAGACTTGGTTATTTTTGTTATTGCAGGTTGGGTATAATTTTTTAGTTCTAAGGGTTCAGGTTTCTAGCAGGTCCTTGGTGGTGATATCTTGTGGAGATAGCTTGAGGGCGATGCCCCTTGCCATGAGGGTTCTTAGGATGTTTCTTTTTTTTGGTTTTTTACCTTTTTTATAGTCTTATTGAGTTGTTTTAAAATATGTAATTCAGTTCTGATTTTTTGTTAAAGATTGTTTTGTTTGAAAAATCTAGATTCATTTTATTGGATTCTTTTGTTGTTTTAAGTTTATAAACTCTGGTAAATCATTCCCAATTCACATTTTATGATACCCGAACACTTTTTCTAGCCCGTGGGGATCAGGAACGCACTTCAAGACTTGTCATGGGCTGGGTTTGGTGCCAGTTTTGGAAGAGACCAGATTCGGTTCGTGACAAGATCCATGATGTAAGTATTATCAATGTTGCAACTTTCAAAAACATCCATTATATTTCAAGATGTGTTTTGCAAAGAACGGTGATATCTCTTAACCATATGCCAACTGTCATGACAAATGGATATCATTACAGTTGTATTATGATGGAAATACATTATCATAAGAACATGTGTTAATATGTAAAGAGTTTGTTAAGATATAAACAAACTTGCATCAAGAAAAACAAAAATGGCATCTAAAGTAAGTATCCTAAATGTTTCCTAGGATATTACAAAAATCCCTAAGATAGAAAAGAGATAGTAAAAGTTAATGACTATATTTCTATATAAGGGTGCAAATATCTATTATAGATAGTGGGAGATAGATTGTCATGGGTTTAGAAAATGTCATAGATGCACATGTAGTTGTCATAGAAACTAGTTCCACAAGTTCATGTGGAACAAAGATGTTCCAGAGAAACATACTACATAGGAAAGTTAAAACCATAGTGATGGTTTTTTATTCACCCTAGATGGTGTTACATTATTTATTAAGAATAATAATTTCTACAAGTAGGTAGTATATGAAAATAATCTAATATTAACAAGGTGAATTAAAATTTAATAATGGATTCCATGTATCAAAGTGAAAAGGGGATTATTATTTTGAATACTGTAGTGGGTATTCATGTGAGATGACACATGGATGGTACAAGAATGGTACCAATAAAGATCAATTGGTTATAACAAGTCATTATGACTAATCACTTAGAATTATAATTATTATAGAAACTTTCTATAATAATTTAATTGGTAGTTGGATCTCAATACCAACTTTTGTGGAAGGTGTTTATATGACACAACCAGAAAGGGATAGTGACATCCCAAAATGACAATAAGGGTGAAAGTTACTAAAATCCAGTTTAGGATTAAAGTAAGAATATAGATCATATAATATTCATTTGAAATAAATTTTTTCCATGTGTCTACTAGAGGGTAGTGGATTTGGGTCGGTGTCGATGGTCGCGCCGGGGGACGCTCAAGGTAACCCTTTTTGAGGTTTTTCCAACATTTCTGATGTTCTTATGCCCTGATTCGTGGTTTCTTGGACATGTTAGGTGGTTTGTGATGTTTTGTGTAATGTTGAAAGTGGTTGTATTGGAATCATGTAGTGGGGTACCGGGTACCCATAAACCAGCTTTTGAAAATGAAAAAAAAATGATTTGCAGCATATATGGAAAACAACTATTGGTCTTACAGTCTGTTAAGACAAGGATGAAAGTAATTATCTAGTAAATTAATTAAATTAACAACCTAAGTTCTAGGGAATAGGATCTAATAAGGTAGATTTAATGCCTAATTGATCCTATTCAATCGTATATATAGTGAAAAGGTATTGAAAAATACAATCTAGAACAATTCAATAGAGAATTGTTACCAATGTCACATGGCATACATCCCTCCGAGAAAAAACACATGGGAATATGAGGAGATTAAATTAGTGAGTTGCATTACATATGCTTATATGATGAATAAATTACATATGATATGATATGTAAAAGAAATTATATTGCCAACATATACTTAATAGTAGGAAAATATTAGTTATATCTTGGATAACTACAAGGGAATAAGTTATAACTATAGGATTGTATTTGGGAAAGTATAAAAGATATGTACCTGGTAAGTGAAGGGGAAATGATACTAGTTTTTAGGGGAAAAAACCAACCTTCATTAGATCAACCTGATCTAATATCTTATTTAGTCTAAGGTTATGAGTGAGAGAATCTCATAAAAGATGGTGGTATCCATACCTATAAAATACCAAGTACGTTGCAGTTTTTTAGGAAGCTAAGAATGAAACAATTTTTTTGAGTTCTTGGAATCACACCTAGTATATAAAAGTTTTATCATTATAATAATTCTATTACTAGTACTAGAAAAGATTCCAAGTTTTGATAGTGGAAAAAAGGGATATACTCAGGGATACTATCTCTTGATAATTTTTACTCAAGGAGATGAGGTTGCATATAGTAGAATAGCCAAGTAGAATAAATGTGGTAGACCCACAAGCTAATGCCATTACTCAATAGAAACATGTTCTTAATCATGTGAGAGGTAACAAGGATGCTTACCAAGTTGGATTGAGTGAAAGTGGTAGTGTTGTAATAGTGGTTGACCTAGAACCAACTTGAACAATACTTTTGATTACTATATCATGTATAAAATGAGAAATTCATGATATACTATTACTATTATTGTGTATACTTTTCTGTATCCACTATTAAAATGGTAATGTACATGGATTAATTTTCATACCAAAAGGTTATATCATATCCCAGGCTATAATGAGAACCTCGAGATATTATGAAATTAATCTTAAACAAAGGTCATATGGTCTAGATACATCATACTGACTGGACTTAGTTTATGTTTGACTATCAGGTTCTAGAGGATCATAATCATTGAGACTTCATCTCATGAAGTTCACACTTGGTGATCTATAGTAGTGAGATCACGAGGAAAGACTCACCAAAAAGAACACCACATGTTTCAGGTGTCATTAGTTGTTCCTATCTATGGACATGTGTATTGGTCTCCTGACTTGAGATCATTACCAGTGGGTTCCATTTGATCGTGTACTTAAATTAAATGAAAAAACCATGATAATAAAATCATAGTGAGGTAGATTGTGTTGGGTGCATCATTGGTGGTATGACATTGGTTGAATGATCAAGATAGAATTTTTCACTTCCGAGTTGAGAAAGTAATATATCTTAGGCCTGGTTGATAAGGATAGTAGTTCCTTCATAAGTCCATAGACAAGATATTCAAGGTTAAATCCATATATTTAGATCAAAAAACAAACAATAAATAGAAGTATTATTAAATAAGTGTGCATCCTTCTTTATGAGATATTTGAAGACAAAGAGATTATATTACACAGTGCGTGTTTATAGTTTGGATGTTGTTTCTACGACTATTCCTTATATATTTAGGGGCCTTGATGGATTGATAGAATCTACTCTTGGTCTATGATTACTATTCACTATAATCGAGATAAGGTCCTCGAGAGTCAAACACAATAGAGCATTCAAGAATCTTCCCTATTGAGCTGAATAGATATATCAGACATAGTGGGACCCACCATTGGGGTCCGAGATTTTTCCAAGGATGTAAGATCACCAAAGGAATAAATTAATTATCATAATTCCTGTAAATAATAATTGTGTATATTTTATTTATTAAAAGTATTTACAAGTTAAGTAAATATAAGGAATAATATTAATCGAATGAATATTATTTTAATATTCCATGTTTGTTTAATGTTAAATAAGAATTACGAGTTGAGTTAATGACTCAGGTTTATCACATAATATATTTAATATATATTAAAGGTATGTGATAAAATATAAATAATATTTATGACACAATTTAGTTCATTAGAATTATTTATTTAGTGGACATTAAATATATGGGGGTGGGAGAACCCTTTTTGGGTGTTTGTGCATCCACTATAAATGGGTGAGAGAGGCTCTTGCACAACGAATATTCACTAAGAGAATTACAAATCCCTCTCTTATCTCCATATTTCTAGAGATATAATCTCTCGATCCAGGTGATTAGATCAAGTTAATCTCTATGCATTGATGGTATGTCAATGTGATGATCTTCGAGACATCAAATACATCATCAGATCACTATGCTAGCACCCGAAATTCGACGATCGACAACACTAAATATTTTTAAAGTGTGTGTGGATGATCTAGAGGGATTATACTTTAGATTATTCAATAAAATATGGAAAATGATAAGAAAATTCTGAGAACACCTTCAGAACTAAATAGGTATGTTTTTAGTTTATTTTTTGTGCTCTATTTAAATTATACAAGATCCTTGGACCGTACTGGGACTTCGATTGTCGGAGACGACAAGTATCGTCATCCCGATGATGAAATTTTTTTAATCCCTAGCCTATAGGATTCCATTTTTCACCCTAGTACCTTCAAATTACACTTCTATATTTTTATTTCTATTTGAAATGAAAATCCATAATTATACAAAAATGAACTGACCATGAAAATCATGAAATGAACATACCTAAAACAATGGAAATCATGAAATATTATTAATTAATGGGTAGTAAGATGTTATAAAAATATCATATAAGGTATTATAAATATGAATATGGATATGTAATGAATTAATAATATTCTCTAAACCATTATACAAGAGGTTGAAGTACACAAAGCTAAATTGAAGTGTGAGGTAAGGGTTTCTCCTATCACTTTTTCTTCTGTGAGATATATGCATTATTCACTAATTATTTCTTATGTGTGGTGCATATACTACCATTTGATATATAATATCATGAATCTCATTATATTAATATTATTAAATTTTTCATTTTATAATTATTACATTTATGGGGTATATGATTCAATAGATTACAAAGTGGAAAGAGAATTCTTAACCCAATTTCCATTCTTTTGGGTAACCTTCTACTTAATTGATTATTTTGTGATATGATTATGTGTGGGATGAATTTTAATTATCTTATGTTGTATTTAAAATTTTTTATGTGTATTTATAGAGAATAAACACAATCTATTAGTGTTTTTAATTCTCACTTCAATGATATGATATTTACAATGGATTTTCTTTTAAAAATTATATTTTTAAAGTTACATTTTAAAACTCACTTTTTCTTCCATATCCATGTTTTCTAAAATTATTTCAAAAAATATTTTTATGATTCTCCTATAATTTTTTAATTTCATTTATACTCATGTTTGACTTCTTATAAAATGTTTTGAAAGTATTATTTTTTTCATTTTTTAAAAGAGGTACTTTAAGAATTTTCTAAAAAAATATAGAAGGAACGTCTTTTTAACTTATACGACATGAGTGGTTTTTACATAATAATGAAACTTTAATACCTTGAAGATTCATTTAAAATATTACAAGGTTATTTTTAAAAGAATTTTTTTTCTTTTATAATTGTGCATTTTAAAAATATGATTTCAAAAAATAAATGATATTTTACTCAAGGATTATTTCAAGTGATCATTCAAAATTAATTTACATCTAAGATAAAATTATTTGAAGTTACTTATGCTTTACTGGGTATATTATTCAAGGATACTATCCTCATTATTTATATGGTTGGTTTATGTTTATGATGACATGTTATTTATGAATCCCATTTCTTTTCCATGAGTTATGTTATGATAAATTTTTTATGAAAATAATTTATTTACATGGGTTATGATGTGATGAATGATTTATGTTCTTGTGAAAAAAATATGTATGATTTTCATTGTGTGATGGGTGAGACCAATATCTCCCTCCAATTCATTGGATAATGATGAATAAATTATGAGTAAAAATGTTATGCATGGAACTGATTACATGTTCCTAATGTTACGTGTGAACCTGATTTCATGTTCAAAAAATTTTATGTGTGAAACTTATTATATGGTCACAATGTTATGCATGAACCTAATTACATGTTCATAAATGTTATGCATGAATATGATTACATGTATGAACCTGATTACATTTTCACAATGGTATGAACAGACCTGTCTTTCATGTCTATAAGTTTATGCGTGGACCTGTTTTTATGTCCATAAGTTTATGCAAGGGCCTGATTTCATGGCCTTAACTTAATGAGTGAACTTATTTCTATTTATAAATGTTCAAAAAGTTATAGGTTTATGTGTACAACACAAATTCCATTGTTATACTCTCATAGATCATGTTATTTTATTTTCTTTTGATTCATGTCTTATAAACTACCAATATTTATTCCATGTAAATTTTATATGATCTTTGAAATGAAGGGTATGATATTAAAATGTTTTTCTTATGTTATCATACCCTTATATTCATTTTATGTTTATGTATCTCTATTTTTTTACCCTTATTGAGCATATAAGTTCATACTTTATAATGTTTCATTCCCCCATGATATGAAGAAAGGTATTAAGTATGATATGTATAAAAGGGTTCTAGTTATAAAGAAATAGGTAAGAGAAGATGTAGATGTATTATGATCCAGTTTTTTATGTTTCCAAGTTTGAAAAGGTACTAAAAAATATAGTCTTTAGGCCTGTGTTTGTGAAATGTATAAAATATTCCATAAAAATGATTTAATGCCTATGTATGTCAATCTTGGGCCAGTATAGTTGGTATTAGAGAAATATTTAGTTAAACTTTAGAAACTAGGATAGTAAAACCTTAATAATAACCCTAAGGATAATTTTAGGTTACCATCCTAGAATATTGGTAACAAATTATGATTAAACCTAAGATGTTATATATTGGAATTTTATAAGTAATTTCCTTAGATTATGTCATTTTCCCACTATGATTAATGTTTCTCACATTATTATTTTGGTTTTAGTCAATGGATAGAACTAGAAGGAATCATGTTAAAATTGAATCTGATGGAAAATTCAATGACTATGAAAAACCAAATTGGATGCTGACTATAAAAAAAGATATTTCAATTACGCCTAATCTACTATCATGATATATTATTAACAATATGGACCTCAGTGAGATTCTTAACACATAGAATAATCAGAAGATAGAATTTTATGAAAGTTCATGTGGTTATAAACATAGAAGAAAGAATATTTATCTTCCCATATGTTAAGATGGTAGGATGAAGAACCTATTGGAATATCTCAAATGGAGGGGAAGATATTATCTGTGTAGAAAAGGAGGTCATATAGTGAAAAATCGTTGAGGAGTTAAATGTCTTATGTGTGGGGAACATGAGAATTATCCAAATCAATGTCGTGACCCAAGAATTAACTTATAGACAAAGGAAGGACCTATTTCATTCCAATCATTAATGTGGAAGGATTAAAGTATTTATATTATTATGAAACAAAGAAACAGTAAAGGATTGGTCCACTATTGTTTTCCTTAAATATTTGAAAGTATATATTGAATAATTTTGATGAAATGGAAAAGTTATTTACTGGTAAGGTGATATTTTTGGATAGCACATGATTAAGGGAATGATAAACCCTAATATGTACATGATATCGGAATAATAATGAGTCAAAAAGATGTTTTTTATGATAAATAAATGGGATAGTATTGATGACCTTAGAAATGATTAGTAATATGATAACAAGATGGTTTATGATATTATGGATTGATCTTATGGATTTTATGGATTTATGGTATGTGGGAAGAGCTAATTTTTGAAAGAATCCATGTTTTTACAAATTTTTTATGGCAATTTAGGTTATTACCATGTTTTAAGAGCTACATCAAGTTGTTTAGGGGATTAATGATAAGTTAATTTTGAAAATTTAGAGACCTTCATTCCAAATTATTGGATTTTAATATTTTTTATGATTTATAAGGATAAGAATTTATAAAGTTATTTACATTTAAAATTGGATGAGGTTTTAGAGATTAATTTATTACTTAACCATATGAATATTTATGCGTTTTGGATAACCTGTGCTAACTATTTTTTGTTATGATGATAAATAAAGATAGAATGAATGAATTTTCATCCCATTATGGAACTTATGATCTACTGGTTCTGTCGGCACTAAAAATTCAACTTTATTCCTTTGAGTAAGAAATGAAATGGAAATTGATCAAGGCACAACCAAAGAATGAGATTGTACTTATGAGATAAAATCAAGTAAGTATATCTTCTAAAATGATTTTGAAATAAAATGTTATCCTATTATAACAATTTATAATGATTTCAATGACCTTTTTAAGACCTATTTGGTCGATGGTTTCATGGTCATTAACCTTATAATGTCCATGTTCTCTATCATTCTCCATAAGAACTTGATAGTTAGAATTATCTTTCATGTCCATGTTTTCATTTTCCACAAATGTTATCCTAACACCACTACAAAATTGGCCCTTAACAACACTATAAATGACCTCTATCAACACTAGAACAACACTGACTATATGAACGAGGTTAAAATACCCATTCTTCTATCAAATCTTTTTTAGCGATGATAAAGGCTCAATTTATCAACGATGATAAAGGGCCATTCTGCAGTGTGTTGTAACAACACACTATAACACCACTGCAATGTGATGTAACAACACACGGAAACACTAGAAATACACCAGATATAAAAAAATTCCCAATACATGATTTAAATTAAATGATATTTACAACACAAAGAAAAGGGAAAAACACTATTTTATAGATATTTCAAACATTGTTTTATACAATTACATAAATACAACTTATTACATACAAAAAAAATCAATGTTCCTTTTTCTTTTAATCTGGAACTGACTCAGGCTATTGCCGAACAAACCAACCCTACTAGAGAAAAATAAATCACCTGTCAAAGAAAATAATTCTTATGTTAGTAATAATATAAAGAAATAAATTAATAGAAAGTGTTAATTTTACTATAATTGATTACAGTTTTAAATAAAAAGACACACTTTGAGTTATACCAGTCACACCATGCATTGGATTGAGGTGTGTATGATTCCTACATGTCCCAAATTACTTATGGATCATTTTCATAAATTATCAAAACCATATTAATGTGTTTTCTTAGTTTTAAATAAGTCACTTGTCTTTTTTACTAAAATGCCATTTTAAAATGGAAACATGCACTTTTGACTCATTCTGATCACATCGTGTATCAGTTTAACGTGAAAAATATTCCAACAAATAAAAATGAATTATGAATATTTGTAATAAATTATCAAGAAAATATGACCGTGTTTGATCAGTTTTCAATGAGTCATACTTTTTGAACTAAAACATCGATTTTAAACTGATAATGGACACTTTGAGTCATACCAGTCACATAGTATATCAGATTGAGGTGAATATAATTACTACAAATCCAAAATGACATATGGATAATTTTCTTAAAGTATCAAAATAATATGAATGTGTTTGATCAATTTTGAGTAGGAAAATTGTCAATTTTTCTAAAATTGATGACAATTTTAAATAAAAAGGACGCACTTTGAGTCATACCGATCACACTGTTCATCGGATTGAGGTGAAACTGATTCCTACACATTCCAAATGAATTATGGATCATTTTACTAAATTATCAAAATAATATGAATGTGTTTTATTAGTTTTGAGTAAGTCACTTGTCTTTTTTACTAAAATATCATTTTAAACTAGAAACACATAGTTTCAACTCATTCTGATCACATTATGTATCAATTTGACGTGAAACGAATTCTTACACATCAAAAATAAATTATTAATTATTTTTCTAAATTATCAAGAAAATGTGATTGTGTTCGATCAATTTTTAGTGAGTGACACTTTTTGAACTAAAATATAGATTTTGAACTAATAACGAACACTTTGAGTCATACCAGACATATTGTGTATCATATTGAGGTGAAGATGATTCCTACATGTCAAAAATGACTTATGGATTATTTTTGAAAAGTATAAAAATAATATGAATTTGTTTTCTTAGTTTTGAGTAGAATAGTTTTCCATTTTACTAAAATTGATGAAAATTTTAAATAAAAAGATGCACTTTGAGTTATACCGATCACACCGTGCATTAGATTGAGATTAAGATGATTCCTACATTCCCCAAATGACTTATGGATCATTTTACTAAAGTATCAAAAAAATATGAATGTGTTTTATCAGTTTTGAGTAAGTCGCTTGTCTTTTTTACTAAAATATCATTTTAAACTAAAAACACACACTGTTGACTCATTCCGATCACATCATGTATCAGTTTGATGTGAAATAGATTCCTACACATAAGAAATGAATTATGAATATTTTTTATAAATTATCAATAAAATATGAGTGTGTTTGATTGGTTTTCAGTGAAAGACACTTTTTAAACTAAAATATTGATTTTAAACTAACAACGGACACTTTGAGTCATACCGGGAACATCCTGTATTGGATTAAGGTTTGGTTGATTTCTAAACCTCAAAAATGACTTATGGATCATTTTTGTAAAGTACCAAAAAAATATGAATGTGTTTTCTCAGTTTTGAGTAGGGTAGTTGTCTATTTTATGAAAATTGATGATAATTTTAAATAAAAGGACACACTTTGAGTCATACCGGTCATACCGTGAATCCGATTGAGGTGTGGTTGATTCATACATGTCCCAAATTACTTATGGATCATTTTAATAAAGTATCAAACCAATATGAATGTTTTTTATCAGTTTTGAGTACTTCACTTGTCTTTTTTACTAAAATGTCATTTTAAAATTGAAACACACACTTTGACTCATACCGATCACAATGTGTATCATATTGAGGTGTAGTAGATTCCTAAAATCAAAAATGACTTATCAATCATTTTCCTAAAGTTTTAAACAATTTTAATGTGTTTTATAAGTTTTGAGTAGGTCAGTTGGCCTTTTTTCTAAAATTAATGTTAATTTTAAATAAAAACATGCACTTGGAGTTATACCGGTCACATCGTGCATCAGATTAAGGTTCAGATGATTCATGAATGTATAAAATCCCTTATGGCTCATTTTAATAAAGTATTAAAACAATATGAATATGTTTTTTCAATTTTGAGTAGTTCAATTTATTTACTAAAATTGATGTCAATTTTAAATAAAGACGCACTTAGAGTCATACCAGTCACACTATGCATCGAATTGAGGTGAGGCTAATTCCTACATGTTCCAAATGAAATTTGGATTGTTTTCATAAATTATCAAAACAATATTAATGTGTTTTATTGGTTTTTAGTACATCACTTGTGTTTTTTACTAAAATGTCATTTTAAACTTGAAACAACCACTTTGAATCATATAGATCACATCATGTATCAGTTTGATATAAGACCAATTCCTACATGCTAAAAATTATTTATGAATCAATGCCCTAAATTATCAAGAAAATAAAAAATAATTTACTCTATTTTTAGTGAGTGACACTTTTTAAAGTCAAATGTTGATTTTAAAATGATAACAGACACATTGGTTCATATCGAACACATCATATATTAGATTGAGTTACGGTTGATTCTTACATGTCAAAAATGACTTATGAATCTTTTTATTAAAGTATCAAAATAATCTGAATATTTTTTCTCAGTTTTGTGCATATTAGTAGTATTTTTTACTGAAATTAATGTCAATTTTAAATAAAAATAAGTACTTGGAGTCATACTGGTCACACCGTGTGTCAGATTGAGGTGCAGTTGATTCCTTCATGTCACAAAGTCTTAAAAAAAATCCTAACTTTCAATGTTACCATGATTTCCCTTAAATTTATTCATCAAAATTCTAAAACTGCATGAATAACTTTGAATAAACTACATCAACTCCAAAAAAATAATCCACTTGTATAAGGAAAAAATTATTATGAGTAATACTAAAAAGAAATAAATTTAACATAAATAGGAAACAATACATTAATTCTATAGAAAATGATTTTACTGTGAAAATATCAAGATTACCTCTATGATTGAGCTGTTGAGGGATCTTGAAAGAAATTGATAAATTCCAACACTGCAGGGGTGAAAGGTTTTGAGGGAGAAGATGTATGTGGAAGTTTTGGTGCAGAAAGTAATGAAAGATAGGAAGATCACCCCAAATCATACAAAATAATCCACCTATATAAGAAAACAATTATTATGTGAGTAATGCAAAAAATAAATAAATTAAACATAAATATGAAATAATACATTAATTCTATGGACAATGGTTTTACTATGAAAACATCAAGATCACCTCTGTAATTGAGTAGAGGTAGCATCGTTGCTCTTTCTGTAAAGGCAGTGGAGATAACTTAAAAGAAATCCATAAATGAAACACTACATGGGTGAAAAGGTTTTTAGGGAGAAGAATTATATGGAAGTTTGGGTGCATAAAAACATAAAAGATAGACAGACCACCCTAAATCGAACAAAAGAATCCACCTATATAAGAAAATAATTATTATGTGAATAGTACTAAAAAGAAATAAATTAAACATAAATATTAAATAATAAATTAATTCTATGGACAATTATTTTATTGTACTAGAATCAAGATTACATCAAAAATTGAGAAGAGGAAGTATCGTTGCTCTTCCTATAAAGGTATTTGAGATAACTTGAAAGAAAGTGATAAATACAACACCGTAGGGGTGAAAAAGTTTTGAGGGTGAAGAAGTTTGTGGAAGTTTTGGTGTAGAAATTCCTAAAATATGGAAATAACACCCCAACTCAAACAAAATAATCCATCTATATAAAAAAAAATTATTATATGATTAATACTAAAAATAAATAAATTAAACATAAATATGAAACAATACATTAATTCTATGGACAATTATTTTACTATGAAAACATCAATATTACCTCTGTGATTTAGTAGAGACATCATCATTGCTCTTCTTTCAATGGAATGAAACATGGATAGAAATATTCTAATATAAAATAACTCTATAAGAAATAATGAAAATTAAATCAACAGTTCATTATATAATTTTTTTTGGTAAAATAGAGAAAGTATATCATAACATTACATTTACATATTTCCAAAGGGTTTCCCTCATTATAGTTTGTTATTACAAGGTATTGGTAACATCATTATGTGTAGAATAAATTATATTCATGAGTAGTCAAATATTTAATTTAGATTATGTTAATGTAGTAGAGAACATATAAAATTATGAGGAAAAATAAAAATATATTAAAAAACACTTTTACCTTTTTATTGAACTCTATTTCTTTTTTAAAGGTTTCAAGGATTTGGTTCCTCTATTGAGAATCCAAATCCCATCTTTATAGAACCCCTCTAACGTACAAGACATTTTCTACATTGGGACCAAAATTAAATGATTGTAATGTACCAATGAAAGGTTCATCTTCGATTAAATTTTCATCTAACTCGACATTTGTTTTACTCTCTAGCAAGATAATCGACCAATTCTCGTTTGTTGGATTATATACATAAAATACTTTCACTTCTTGTGATTCCATTATGAATGGATTGTATTTTACCCCCTTCCACACTAAAATTCACCTTCACAAATCCCATTTCATCATCTTTCACTCCATTGATATTTTCAACCCATTTTAAATGGAAAAGAGGAACTTGAAATGTTATATAATCCAACTCATATATCTGTTCGATAATGCCAAAATATGACATATTTTCATAAATTTTATGTCTATCATTGAAACTAGATATGTGAATCTCTTTAGGCCCAAGCAAAACACCACTGTTTTCCATCTTAATGAAGTCATCATGTTATTTTTTATAGAACATATAACCATTGATTACAAAAATAGTGTAATATATAACATTTTAATTTGGTATTTTGGCCTGCCGTTAAAGTTGTTTGGTAATTGAATTTGGTTTTTTAGATAACTCCTTATAAATTTGATCTTTGAGCCATCCTAAAAACTTTCGACTATATGTATTTAATATCCATCCTTTAGCCTCTAATGTATTAAAATCTATTAGAATTTATTTATAGGTTTCAATGTATGGATCAACATCTTCAATATTATTTAATATGTAAATGCGCAGTTTCTCCCTATCTTTCAAGGTAATTCTAACAACATCTCTTTTAGAAATCCCTTCACCCAGAAGGTGTTCAATGTGACAAGACTTTGGGAGACCGATACTTTAAACATCTTATAGATAATTTGTACAAAATTTAATAGATTATTCAACAATATATAATTCTTCAATACAACATTCTGCACAACTTTGATTCTTCACATACCCTTTCAAAATCATTATATACTGTTCAATGAGGTACATCCATCTGTAATGGATAGAACCACATTGTTGAACCTCTCTAAACAAGTGAACCATTAGGTGGACTATTATATCAAAAACTTATGGTGGTAAGAACATCTCAAATTCACATAATATGACTACAATCTTCTTATTCACGATGGGAAACTTCACCGGGTCTAAAAATTTACTGCATATGGATTTGAAAAATAAACAAAGTTTGGTTAATGTATTTCAGACATTTTGAGGCATAATGAAATGAAAAGTAACAAGAATTAAATCTTACATCAAAAGACGATAGTCGTGTGATTTTAGTCCTTGTAACTTCAAATTAGTCATTAACACAACATTATTGATATTTTATGAATACCCTTTTGAAACTATTACATTAGTAAGGAAAATAAAAAATTTCAAATTTTCCTGTCTGGATAGAGTGTGAGATGATGGAGGAAGAAAAGTACACCTTTTACCCTTCACCAGTGCTAACTCTTACCTTTTCCCCATTTCAATCAAGTCCATACTACCTTGATGCCATCTTTCATTTTTCTAGGAACATTTATTAACGTGCCAATAACACTATCAAATATATTTTTTCTACAAGAATTACATCTAGAAAATGTATGACATACAAAAAATTCCAATACGGTAATTCAAATAAAATTCATGTCTTCTTCCAACTTGATTTTTTAAGGTTTAACAAAAACAATGTTGATATTTTTTAATTTATTGTAAGGTTGATCTCCCATTATTGGAGATGGTGATGTACCTTATTCAATATTTCCATTGAATTCTATTGTTCAGGATTGGTATTTATGTCATCGAGGTAAAAATTTCTGATGTCATAAAAACACAGTATTCGATGAACATTTCAACCAAAAGGATTATGAACATTTTTAAAAAATGGGATACCCCAGCATTCCTTTAATGCTATAGCCTGATATGTTTCCTTAAGTAGGGAAGTCATTTATCATTCTGTACAACATTTACCTCAATGTGAATTCTTCACTTCTATGAGAAACATACATTATAACACTTGTATCCCACATCAATTTCAGATCTTTGATCAATATAGCCAAACAGACATCAATATCATTACAAGGTTGCTTTGGTCCATATATAAGCTGAGACAACATAATATATTTTCACTTCATGCATAACCATGGCGGCAAGTTATAATTTACCAACATGACGGGCTGTGTACTATGAGTACTACTCTATACAAAAAAATAATTCATTCCATCTGTAGATAATGCAAGACGCAAGTTTCTCAGCTCATTTCCAAATTTAGGAAACTTGTAATCAATTTTCGTTAACTGAGAAGAATCTTCTAGATAATGTATGTTCCCATATTTAATTATTGTATTTTCATGCCATATTAATTGTATCACAGTTTTTTGTAATCCATATAGTATTCTAAACCATGGAATAATAGGAATGAACCATACAAATTTTTAAGGATATGATTCATTTTTATTGTATCGATCTTTGCTACACTTAGGGAATTTTATGAGTGATTCATGGTCCTTGAAAAATAATATGTAATCATTTAGACAAGCATGTATTTTTTAGAGATCATTTCCATTGAAAATAACATTATTTTAACGTCATATGTTCGACATGGTAGTTAATTTTATTCTATTATCATATCATTCAAGAGATTGCGTAGTTATGTAAAGCTAGTGTCACTCCATCCATTTCAAGATTTTAAATTATATAACTTTAATACAGCTGACAATTTTATGTATTTAGTACAATTGGAATACAATGGTTTCTTGGAACAACTATTTAACTCATCAAAAATCTTTGGAAAATCATGAAGGTCATATTCAATTTCCCTTTTCGTTTCTCCCATGCGATCTATATCATCATTTACAAAGGTATTCATATGAAATGATTTATAAACCATACTATTATCCCAATTAGTGTCCAAATTCACTTTTTCCTTGTGTTTAGTCCAACATTTATAGCTTTGATCTATTCCGTGACAAATCAAATGTTCTTCCAACTATTCTAAACTAATTTTTCTTGTATAAAAACAATGTAAACACAGACATATGATTTTAAAAGGGTAATCTATATGCTCTCTTACAAACTTGATGAACTCTTTAACACCATCTTCATACTCATTTTTCAAATGATTAACACGCATCTATTTTTGATTCATATCCACCCTATTGGGTTTATAAAAGATTAATTTTATACAATATATAAATAAATACACATAAGATATTTATTATCAAAGTTAAAAGGTATATACAATTATAATAATGGAAAATCAATATTTGTTTGTTTCATATCATTTTTTTATGTTGAAGAAAATGGGTAATTGGATTTAAGAAAATAATTACTCTACTATGGAAGGTGTTATCCTATGAATTCATTCAAAGGTGAAAGTTATAGATAACTCATCCTCATTTCATTTTCCATGATTCATACCCACCCTTAATATTTATAGGCAATGCACAAAACATATATATTATTTCTTCACACTCTATCCACATGAGATGTATATTTTATTTATCACATGTTAAGGAATGTGTATTTGAGAAAATGATACTCCTTATCAATTATATAGGAACCCCTCCACCACCCTATCGAAAAAAAACTAAAAGTATGATCCATCTATATAAGCTACAAATAATCTTTATAATTTTCACCCATTAAACTTTTTAAATGTCCTAGTCTCAATAAGATGTCCTAAATTATTCAATATGAATAAATATTTCAACATAAGATATGATTTCATTTATGGAATTAAAAATTTGTTATATTTATTTTCCATTTAGATTCTCCAACTACCTATTCCTAAAACTAATTTACCACTTTAATAAAATAAAAATAAAATAATTACACTTCTATAATAAATATATTGCAATAAAACTAACTTCATATTAATTCTCATCCATTGATTATTACATGTTATTTTTTTTGGGTCAATAACCACGAACATTAAGGATGATATAAAATGATGTCATGGATTGTAATGAAAACATAATTAATTTTTTATTTTATATTTCTAATAAAAGTATTTTTGTTTAAGGTTCTATAAAGGTAACATGACAATTTATCCCATTCTCAATAAACCACCGTAAGTTTTTCAAAAATTACTAAAATAAGCATGTTATAGATTCCATGTTGGGGAACTATACCTAAAACATCCATGGAATGAACATGGAACATATTAACACACAATGGAACTGTAATTATAACACATCTAGTATTAAGAAGAAGTTTAAATCTTGAATAGGGATTAATGACTAAGATCTCTATATAGAAATAGATATGTAATAATTGTAACTATTATCAAATAATGATCAATATATATTAAAAAATAGGAATTAAGATTATAGATAAATCTGTGGCATAGATTCAGATAGAGAAATATTATACAATGACAGAACCAAAAATAACTCATGACATCATCAAACAAGAAATCAAAAACCAAATGAAAAATACACAAAGAAAATCACAAGTTCCACCTCGCTAGGTTGAAGAAAATATGCTTCGAAAACCCTAACTAAAATTAAACACCAAATGTACGATGATGTTCAAGAAAATAGAGGCAGTTGAGTGGTGTTATTTGAGATTCGGTTAGCTGAGGAGGAGCACTGGTAGTGGGTGTCTTCTGTGGAAAGATTTTGATATCACGAAGGGTTCAGAAATGGTTTGGATTTTTTAAATAGATCAGGACACTTTTATCAATGATTATAAATAATCACTAATAAAGAGTTCTTTTATTAGTGATTAAGTGATAAGAACTGATAAAAGGAATAATTATCAGTGCTTTTTTAGATCTGATATAGCTGAATCTTTATCAACGTGAAAAAATCACTGATAAAGACCCACCTTTATCAGTGCTTATCACTTAAGCACTCAAAAAGGATTTATAATTATAATTTTAAATAAAAGGTTGTAAATATATATATACATAATAAATAAATATAAATATAAATATAGTAAATATATTCCTTTTTATGCTAAACTTCAAGTTACTAGGGTGTTGGGTACATAAGTGTTTTGGAGACACTTATAAGATCCCAAAATCTCATTATCATGGGTTTAGCCAATGAGATGAGAATGTCATGCACTAGAGGAATGAATTCCCACTAGGATTTTATATTTCATTTGGATTAATGATTTATGATTTTGTGAAGAGGTGAAGATTTTTGAAAAAAATGTCAAAATATTTTTCAAATGGAAGATTTTGAAAAGAGGATACTTGATGTATTTTGGAAATGGGTTGATTTTCAAAATCAAGAGTGGATTTTTTTTCAAAAACAGTTAAGAATGGAAAATGTTGTTTTGAAAAAATATGATGTGATAGTTTATGTGATATGATTTGAAATGATAATCCATCAGTCACTAGAGAGTGAGACTTACTGAGTTTTTTTAGCAAATGACACCCGATAGGTGTTGTAGAAGCCATCCGGAAGAATCTGTGGAGAATGTGGTTGCACCGGAGCCACATGTGAACCAAGATCTCGTTCATATTATCATACAAGTGTTTCAAACTATGGAAATGGGGATACTGAAGGGATGGACCAAGGAATATGGGCCATTCCATCCAGTTTATGAAGTAGAATCCACCCATCTTCCAGGGTGATTCTGAACCTAAAAAAGTGGCGGTGTGGCTGAATAGAATGAATCATATCTTCTATTTCATCAGTACACCATCAGAGCTAAAAGTCAATATGGTTAATTGTATGCTCAAGGATCTTGCATGTCAGTGGTGGGATCTAGAAATGCAAGCTAAACTAGATCAAGGACTTACTTGGTAGGATTTTGAGGAATTGTTTAACAAAAAATTCTATCCTCACATGTCAAGGATCCAAAGAACAATGGAGTTATTCATCCTAAAGGAGGAAAATATATTTGTCACAAAATATGTGGCTAAATTCATGCATTTAGTTCAATTTTAAACATAAGTTGTGGTTAGTTCATCCTTTAAGGCATTCATTTTAGAATTGGGGATATGGTGGGAGATTATCTCAATGATTTCGGTGCTCTGTATTATAGATTATACAGAGATAATGAAAATAGCGACAATGGATAAATTTAATATCTCAGGATCTGTGGGAGGAGGAAGTATGATGATACCTATGGGAAATGGTGTGAACTATAATGATAATAGAAAGCAGAAGAGGGACACATATTTCCAAGGTGGGAGCAGACGTAAAATAATATGTCCAGATTAGTGAACCTTCCTCCATAACCAAAGAGAATAGCAGGATGTTTCCAATGTGGTCCCTTTGACCACATGAAGTGATTGTGTATAACACCACATATAGAATTACATAATTCCAACAATATGGGACATCTTAAGTGATATTTTCATAGTGATCCAAGGTTAGGTGCTCAAGATGCTTCTCAAGTGTCACAATCATTGTATGCTTCAATAGGTTGAGGTTAGCAAAGCAGAGCTAGCCATGGTGATTCTAGGAATACCATGACTCCTCAGTAAGGGAAATCTTAGCAAGGCAATAGGGAGAAAAGTTTAGAAATGAAGTATTTGTATAGAGATGAGCAGATGATTGTGGATGATTAGACTAGACCATATATGGTGATAGGTACGATTCTATTGAATTATACCCTTATGCAAGTTCTATTTGACACTGGTGCATCTCATTATTTTATTAATTCTCGTGTTGTTTATTTTCTAAGTTTAAAACTTTAGATGATGCCTTTTATGATTAAACTTCAAAATCCTCTTGGTGAAAGAGAATGTTGAGCCTTTGTGTGTAGAGCATGTTCAATAACTATTGATGGAAAATTATGGGTATGTATTGGTTGAAAATTCTCAGGGTTACCGCCTATAAGGGAGGTGAAGTTTATGATTGATCTCTTACTAGGGACTAGTCCTATTTCTATTCCATATTATAGGATGGAACCAAAAAATTTTAGGGCATTGAAAGTACAGTTGGAGGAGCTAAAAAGAAAAGGTTTCATTCAGATAAGTACCTCTTAGTGGGAAGCACCGATCTTGTTTGTGGAGAAATAAGATGGAACTCTAAGGATGTGTGTGGATTATCATAATATTAACCAAGTTACAATAAATAATAGGTATCCACTTCCACACATTGATGATCTATTTTATTAATTTAGGGGATCTCGGTGGTTCTCTAAAATTTAATTGTGATCAGGATATCACAAATTACGATTTCGGAAGGATGATATTCCAAAGAAAACTTTCAGGAGCAGATATGGCCACTATGAATACGTAGTCATTCTTTTTGGAATTATAACTACACCAACGGTCTTTATTTCATTTATGAATCAGATATTTCAAATATATCTAGATTATTTTTTTGTTGTGTTTGTGGATGACATATTGGTTTATTCAAGGACAAAGGTTGAGCTTGATAAACACTTAGAGATAGTTTTGGAAATATTAAGGGACCATCAAATATATGAAAAATTATCAAAGTGTGATTTTTTGATACAATAGGTATGCTTTCTCAGCCATGTAATTTTTGAAAAAGGTGCTTCCATAGATCTGAAAAAGATAGAAGTTGTTATCTCTTGTCAACCATCAAAGAATGTCTTTGAGATATGAAGTTTTCTTGGTCTATCTGGTTATTACAGATGCTTTGTGCATGACTTCTCATGAATATATTCACTGATGATAGCTTTAAAAAATAATATTTCTCCATTCTGATGGACCTAGGAATTCCAAAATTCTTTTTATGAGCTAAAAGTTCGTCTTACATTAGCACCTATCTTGATTTTTCTAGAATCAGGACAGGGGTACGTGGTGTATTGTGATGATTCGAGATTTGGGTTGGGATGTGTTCTCATGAAATTAAATCACTTGGTTTCTTATGGTTCAAGGAAGTTGAGAGTGCATGAGAGGAATTAACCAACACATGATTTGGAGTTAGCTGTGGTCGTCCATGCTTTGAAGACTTGGCATCATTATCTCTTTGGTGAGAAATTTACTATGTTTACAGACCAAAAAAGTTTGAAAAATATTTTATCACAATGGGATTTGAATATGAGGCAAAGGATATGGATGAAGTATCTCCAGATGTTTGACTTTGACTTAATATATACATCGGGAAAAGGTAATTCAGTGGCTGATGCATTAAGAAGAAATTCATATGCACAACCGAGGAAAGAAGCTTAAGATGAATGGCCATTGATGTCAGTACTAACTAACATGAATGTGGAATGTGAAGACCAAGGTGGTTCTATAGTTTTCTTTTCAGTTTTCATGCTTTCTTATTTGGTAAAGATGTTAAAATAAGTACAAAAATCTGATGTGTAATACCAGGTTATGAGTTCAAAACTCAATGGCGGGGAGACCATTAATGGCTGAAAACTATATGGGAATTCAATTTTGTGGTCCATAGATCATATGGTTGTACATATGGATTTCCAGGAACAAACCCTCCATTCTTACCACCATTCGAGATGGGTTGCACATCCAATAATCCAAAAGATGTATAAGGCATTGAAACCTTAGTTTTAGTGGATTGGTATATAAAAAAAGTGGCTGAGTTTGTTTCAAAGTTATTAACTTGTCAACAAGTTAAGGTATAGAATTAGCGACAAATGGGTATGTTTCAGTGTTTACCCATCCCAGGGTGTAAATAGGAGCAAATAACTATGAATTTTGTTATAGGTCTCCCAAGAATGGTCTAGAAACACGATTCCATATGGGTGATAATGGATCATCTTACCAAGTTGTCCCATTTCATTCCTATTATTGAAACTCATATGGTGAAGTATTTATCCAAAAATATATATCCAAGAAGTGGTAAAGAGACATGGCGTGCCTGTTTTGATAGTCTCAGAAAGTGATATGAGGTTCACGTCTCATTTCTGGAAATCCTTACAGAAATACCTTGGGACTCAGTTGACTATGAGTATTGTGTATCATCCTTAGATAGACGGTAAATTTGAAAGGATGATACAAAATTTGGAATACATGCTATATTATTGTTTAATGGATTTTGGTGGATCTTGGGAAGAGAATATACCATTAGTGAAGTTATCATATAATATCAAATATCAGGCCTCGATACATATGGATCATTTTGAATCATTTTATATTTATCATTTTTGTTCTCCACTTTTTTGGGTGGAAACAGGTGAGACTTCACTAGTTGGTTCGATTATTTTCCAAGAAATAATGGGGAAGATTCAGTTGATCAGAAAAAAGGGCAGAGATAGCTCAAAGTATTCAAAAATCATATGATAATTATCATCGATGACCGTTGTTGTTTGTAGTGAGTGATCATGTGTTCTTTAGGATCTATCAAAGGCTTGTAAATCATAATTTTTAAAATTTGGTTAAGTTATCTCCTTGATATATTGGTCCTTTTGTGTCTCGAACCAGCCCGAGTCGACCCTAAACCGGTCACAAGGGCCAGCCCGTGACAAGTCCCGAGAGGCATTATCGATCCTCCTGGAAGGGTGAAAATCACAAAGGGAATCAATATAGTACACAAGGGAATGATTTAACCCATATATAAACAATCAAACAAATAACAGAAAGAAATGTATAGCCCAAAATACATTAATATAAAAACTAAACTGAACATTATTTGTACAAGAAACTAAAAGTACAAATAAACCAACAACTCATTTGACCAAACCCGATAACCAACTAACTACAAGTGAACCTTCTGGTCACTCTCCAACATAATGATCACATGTCTCCCAAGGCGATCAAACTCAAGATGAAACCTACATAAGGGCTAAAAACAGAAGAAGACTATAGGTTTGAGTATTAAAACTCAGTAGGTTAGCCCGATATTATATTCCCAATGAACATACTTTAAAATAAAAGAAACATCAATTTTAAGTTTTAAATACAATATATAATGGTATGTTTTTCAAATGAGGTCCCATTCTATATAAAAAAAATTACCAGACAAAAACATGCATGTTTTATAAACAAGAATGTTGGTAACAATTTTCAAAGAGGTGCACCTTCAAAATGAAAATAGTTTTCAAGAGGGCTGCTTTAAAGAATTTACACTTCTAAATAAATCACACACACTACTGAATTTATAAACCAAACTCACCTTATGCCGATGGTGAGTACAAAATAGCCAATGAGAACAAGTCACGAGAACACCCCTAGGCAGTAGTTAGTTGTGAGCCCCAGGTACCTCGTATCTCGGTGAAAGTAACCATAATAAATATCCATTCTCATGCACACGAGCCACTAGTAGGGAGAATACCCATAACCTAGTGGTCCTCCAACATCATCATCATCATAGTTTAGTTAGTTTTTTCATCGTCAAACTTGCTACGTGAAACAGGGGCCAAACCCCACGGAATCACTAGCATACTAGTACACGTCCGCCCACCTAGATACCCGGGATTCCCTTAAGTGCTCAGTAAAGTTACACATATTATCAAATACACTTTACACATCAAAATTTCAGTACTAAACCATAAATACACAAATATCCCACAAACATGCTTCACATTTCTTTCACGAATCAATAAACCACTAAAAAGATTTGTAAAACAATTTCAAGGAGTATAACGAGGCCTTGCACATAAAATCCATTAAAAAATTCTATTTTAAGGCCACAAACCCATAAATAACATATAAAACCAGATTTGGAAGCCCCAAAACCAATTAATAAATCATTTTCATGGACCATAAAATTTCCCCAAAAGATAGAACATGAAATACACATAGAAAACATTTTTACAAAAAAAAAACAAATTCCAAAAGGGCCTTTAAGCCTTTCTCAAAACTATCTTTTGACCAAGGTATGAATTTAAATTTAATTAAGGAGGTGTATACACACCATTTAAAGTAAAAAACACATTCATAAATCCCTTAAAACATTCAGGTTACATATTCAAAACACAACCATTTTCTTAAGGATATGAAACAGGCCATTTTTCGACAACTCGAGCCAAAACATGTTGTAAACCAAAACCCATTTGTTTGTAAAACCAAATAAAAATTGGAAAGACATATGAGGACCCAAAATAACATTTATAATTCTTCTAATTAATTTATAAATCCAAATAAATAATTTTTAAATCAAACGTAACACATAAAGTCCAACTGGGAAATTTACCAAACACATGACATGCCCTTTAAAACAAAACAATTTATTTTAAGCACTTGATAAGGAATAAAACACCAATTACATTACATATTTTATAAAATATATTATAATATATTCAAAATACCATAAAAAGGGTTCTAAACCCCACAAAATAGTTTCTAAAGATAGTGGAACATTTAAACAAACACTTGATGTGAACTTTTATGACAAAACAACACTACCTTTATCAAAACATGGATTAAACAATCATTTTGCACACAAAGAAAATTATCCAAATTCTGAACAATAATAATAAACATATATATCAGATTGAAACAATAATAAAATGATTAATCTTAAAAGATAAAGGCAGGTTCAAGGGATATCCTACCTCAAATCCTTGGCGTAATGGAAACACACACCCAATATCACCATCTGAGGGTTTACAAACCCTAAACCTATGAAGACCGGTCCCAAATGAAAAAACCCAATAAAAAATCATGTTATAAAAAAAACCTAGGTCTAATATGACTAGGGGAGAATATAAAACAAAGAAATAATGAAAGGAGGAGGAAGAGGGAGGAGAAAGAAGAAGGAATCTCACCTTTTCAACTAGAAAACTCTTCATCTTCCATTAGATATTCACCCTTAGAGAAAATGTAATGGATTGAAAATTCTTGAAGAGTCTCATAAGGTCTTAAAGAACCACTAAAAGATGATTTGTGGGAAAAGGATTACGAATGGAATGATTTATGGATGAAAGAATTTACCTTCGCAATTCTGGACGATTTGAGATACATTGAGAGGTTTTTCCTAATACGCGACTCAAATGATCTCAAAATAGGTAACATAGATAATGGGTGTGAGTATAGAGATATTGGATTCAAGTGGGAGGTAGAACCACTGAAAAATATTAAAAATTGAATTAGATATAAAAGAAACAAATTATTTTTTTAAAACTGGAAATGGGCCCATAGGCTGGCCCAATACCAAAATAAGTAACCACAATTCACCATGCTTATGAATTTATAAGGGGTAAAAAACGATATGGTAGTTTTAATATGTAATTTTAGGACAAGTTTGAAGTATAATGATTCAAAAATGATAAAAAATTAATGATTTATAAAAGAAACAAAATATGTTTTTAAATATGGAAATGAGATCACTATTGGGACAAATCACGAAGTAACCAACCTTTCTCCAAAAACTCATAAAAAAGCAATGGAGAACCAAAATGAGGGTGATTAGAAATATATGGTAGTTAAAAACTCAAAATTAATCTCACCCACACACCCAATAAAAGGATCATAATTTTCAATGAACCGGATCAAAACCATGACATGAAAAGAAGAAAAAAATGGGTGTGACATTTTGAGATACTAGAACAGGTTGGAGAGGTGGCATATTATCTAGAATTGACACCGAAGTTCAGTTAAGTGCATAATTTGTTTCACGTATCTTAGTTAAAAAAGTATCAACTTGATCCTAACCATGTGATTTGATGAGATCATGTTGACCTAGAGCCAAATGCTTCATTGGTATATATCCCGGTGTAGATTGTGGATAGGAAAGAGAAATTATTGCATGGAAAAAGAATCGGTCTAGTGCAATTTTTATGGAAACATGGTAAAATTTAGGAAGGGACTTGGGAATGTGAGAAGGAAATGAAAGAGAAATGGTCAAAACTCTTTTAGGGAAACAATGGGTTTCTACTTTCTGAGGACGGAAAGACCAATGGTGGAGAGAATATAGTACGCTTGTTTTTGTTATGTAACCCTTAATTTATGATTTTTATGTTTATAAAATGTAAGATTGATGGATGGAATATTTATTTGAACTTTTGATATGTTTTTAGGGAAAAAGGGGATGCACATGGGCTGTTCATGGTTTGTCTAAACCTTGTAGAAATCCTAGAAGAAACCATGTAAAGTAACAATTTTGAGGTAGTATCATTGGCACGATGTGTGCATGGTTAGGGAGACCATGTGATGAGTCCAAGAAAGGGTTTAAATAAGGTAGTCTCTAATTCACAATTAGTGCATGGTTTGTCTAACCGTGCGAACTAACCATGTGCAAAGTTAAAGTTAGATCCTAAATAATAGGATCTCACTCGTTTTGCATCTAACTCCCTCATTTTTTTCTCCTGAAAATTTCTAATTCAGTATTACTCTCCATTAAGGGTAGGATAACCTCACCCATGCATTTTGGAATCAATCTAGAGCCCTACCTTGGAATTTCAAGCCTGATTCTTCCGGTAAGTTCTGTTCTTCATTGTTTATGTCACATTTCCTTAGATGTACTTAGATCTACTTATCCTATCTTCTCAGATTCTCATATCTACACCCGTTATGGGTAGATATAATATTTTTGATTCCAAATATGATGATATTTGGTCGTGTTGTTGGTAGTATAAGATATCTAAGGCGGTTTTGTGGAGAATCAACTCGGTTTTCTTGAGCGTTCTTCGTCAGTTTTCGATTTTAGTCAAAACGGTTGAGGTATGTGGCTTCAATATCATATCATATTATTATAAATGAATGGAATGGTTTCAAATTGATTATTTTTTATGGATTTTATTTTTAATTATTTGTTTGATAATGGTTTGAAACCCTCTTTAGTGACAGTTTGACAAATTATGGAAATCTAAAAAATTGGTGCTTTTGATTAAAGTGTTTGATTATTGATTTTAAAATGGAATTTATATGGATTAATGGTAAATGGATTTGATAAAAAATGTTTTCAATAAAATTAATGATTTTATTGAAATGGAATGGGCGATTGTAATTGGTTTTTTTAAATGGGTTTTAATAAAAGAACAGTTTTATTGAAATGATTTGAAATGGTTTTGGCATAATAGTGGTCTGTGTTTATAACACATTTATGGGGCTTGGTTGGAATATGAAATTGTGATTAGTTACAAAGGTGTAATGGAACATGGGGTTTAATTATCATGTAATGACATGGTATATTGATGAGATATTGCTCATCAGTAAGGAACTGTCATAATGAAGCATGCATAAATTGATGCATGAATAAGTGGAATGGAATGGTTATGATACAAAATTAATGAGAAATGGTTTTAAAGCCTTGGTAGGTTGTTTTTATGGAAGTACGACTTTCTAGAAAATTGTTTAAATAGAACTTGTTCACTTTTGGTTTTAAATGGTTTTGAGGCTTGTTTATATTTAGTTATAAACATTTTTGGGAAATTGTTTTATGTAAACTATTTTATGTAAATGTTTAGAACCTTTATATCCTTGTGGAATGATTAGGGAAGTCATTGGGGAAGGCCTACTGAGTTTTATACTCACTCCTTCTTGGAACTTTGGTGCTTTTGCAGATACTATCTTCTTTGACATGAGAAAAGGTAAAGTATCACACGTTTTTAACACCACCTTGTGATACATATGCTATTTGGTGATGTTTGAGAATGAAGCTTTTGGAGAATGGAGTCTTGTGGTTGTATTGGAGTTCTTATAGTTATATTTAGTTGTTTACTTTGAATTTTTCATTGTCTTTGGTTGTAGTACACTTGATGTGGTTTTGTTATAAAGATGATGGTTGAGTTGTCTTGATTTTATCATGCATAATTTAGTTATTGTTTGGTTAGTGGTTTATTTATTAAAGGGTAAATCATCCCCCACTTTCATCGAGACCCTTTGACATTTATTTCCAGCATTTGGCACCTTGGTGATGTCATTTAAGTCCTAGTAATGATTCATTGCATTCTCAAGCCAATGAGAATAAGTGGGTTATTATAATTAAACTATGAAATTAGTTAGTATTTTTAATTCATATTAACTTTTAATTATAAACCATTATTCACTAAATATATGACTATTTAATGTAAAGCACATAAATTTATAATAATATATAAATAATATTTATATACATTAATATATATCGATATATTTAATATATATACTATTTATTAACATTAATTATCATAATTATATAATTAATAAAATGTTTAATATTTAATAATGTATACTCAATTTATTCATTTTTATCAATAATTATTTAATTAATAAAAATTTTAATAGTTTTTTTATTAAACACATTTTTATTATTTATTTATTTAATTTTTTCATTTTATTTATTCGGACCTTTATCAGTGCTAAAAAAGTAATGATAAAATCTATCATTATGAGCGCTAAAAATAAAGTGTTGATAAAGGGTACCCTTTATCAATGCTAACAAAAAAACGCTAATAAAGGGTACCATTTATCAGCGCTAAAAATAAAGAGATGATAAAGCTTCAATTTATCAGCACTAGAAAAAGCTATGATAAATGGTTAAATTTATCAGCGATTTATTTAGCACTGATAAATATTCCATTTATTAGTGCTTTTTGTAGAATTAATAAATACTAGCATTGTTAAACACCGATTTTGTAGTAGTATAATCAAAATCCTAGTTATGTGGTGATCTTATACTTTTACTTTCCCTTTTTTTAAGAAGAAGTTTTATTGAACCTGTTTATGACGTGGGTTTCCCCCAAAGGATTTTTCAAATATCTTCCATTTATTTTTAAATCACAATTTCAAATTGCAAGGATGCATTTTTTTGAAATTCTTGATCGTATTGGGATGGTAGCTTATCGATTGATGTTTCCATTAAATATCTCTCAAGTTCATGATGTGTTCCATGTATCTATCCTAATGAAGCACATACCTGATTATTTATATGTACTAAACTCAGAGGTCATACAATTGAAGTAAGATATTTCTTATAAATAAAAACCAGTGGAGATTCTAGTTCATAGAGATAAAGTTCTACAAAACAAGACCTCTCACCTAGTTAAACTTTTGTAGCAAAACCACCAATTTGGGGAAGCTATATGGGAACTTGAGGATGTGATGAGGCAGAGGTATCCTCATCTATTTAAATCTGAGTAATGAATTTTGAGGGATAAATGCATTTTAAGTGGGACAAATGTAAAAACCCAATATTTTAGGGTATGTTTTTTAAATAAATTTAATCTGTTTGATAACTTACTTTGCACAAAACTTCAAGCTTAAACTAACTCTAAAAATATTATTATTTTAAAGATGGTTATCACCTAGCTATTGGAATGATAGGAATTAATGATATTAACTAAATTATAAAAATATAGTTTACACATTTTTATAAAAATAATTTATTGGTTACTAATTAATTAAAAATCAAAATAAAAATCAATTGAACATAATTTTTTTTTATAAAAAAGCTATTTTTATGCTCATAATGGAATTTTATATTAATAAATTTAATTAATAACTATTAGTGAGAGATATTAATAAAATTTATATCTTATATATTCATTAAAATGTTTTTCAATTCATTAAATATGTTTTATAGTCTTAAGATAACAATAAATTCAATTTTAAGCATAAAAACTATATTTTTCTAAAAGGTAATTTTTCCACCTTTTAATGGATCCCCAATTTTAAAACTAAATTTTGACACTTCAATAAGTTTTATTTGAAAAAATAAAATTCATTCTTGAAAACTTGTTATCAAAATTATCTTAGGGTGATTTTTTGGTATTTTTATGATAAGTTCCATTTTTTAATGAATAGTGAAAAATGCAACATTTTAATTGAAAACTTCATTTTGGTCTAATTTATTTATACATTTAAATTATATTTTAAATTAATTTTAAAGTATAATTATTTCAATTATACATAAATAAATCTTATTTAGGCCATTGGAATCAATTTCACATTAAAATTGGATATAAAAACATTTCAAACTTTTAAACCTTTTCACTTTAAAAACTTGTTTTCTCATTGCCTCTGCGGGACTAATTTTTAAATCTAAAATTTCAAATTATGTGAATTAAATTTGGTAAAAAGGATTAAATAATTATAATAATAATTTAAAAATTACTTAGTTGGGACATTTCCATTTTTAGGCATTAAAAAAGTTACCATGGAAAAAAAAGTATTTATTGTGGTATAGCTAAAAAAACGAAACATGTTAAAGTTAAAAAGTTAAAGGCTTAAAATACCTAAAAAATACAAAATTTGATGATTTTTATGTATTTTTAGAATATAAATATACTATAAAATATTAATTTTTATCCAAATTCATGGAAATTATTGCCACCTCAATGCAGTTTCCTTTAAATATAAAATAATCATTATTTTAATCATTTAAGACCACCTCTACTTAAGTATAAATACCACTCCTCACCATACCATTTAGAATCAAAAGCATTAAAACCCATAAAATATATGAAAATAACTATTATAGTCACTCCACTCACATCCAAGTGTTTCTTTTCTCACCAAAAGACATAATCCAAGGTCCTCAAGGGGTCATCTAAGGTGTCACTACCACAAAACTGGGTTTCCATATCGCCACCATTTAACAGCGCTAAAAAAAAGCGCTGATAATGGGGCACTTTTAACAGCACTAAAAAAAGTGCCGATAAAAGACCCCTTTTATCAGCGTTTTTTAGCGCTCATAAAGGCCCCCCTTTATCAGTGCTTTTTTTAGCGCTATTAAAGGGGACCCCTTTATCATCACTTATTTTAGTAGTGCAGATAAAGGGGGGATTTATCGACACTTTTTCCTAGCATTGATAAATTTTATATTTCAAAAAAAAAATTCATGAAAAATAATATATTGTTATATAAGTATATTTATATTCATATAAATATAATATATATTTTTTAAATATGTTTTAGATAAGTATAAATATACTATTACATTTAATATATAATAAATTTAGTGAAAATGGATTTCAAATATATTAAAAAATATTATTAATTAATAATTTTGAAATTATCGTCAATTAATAATAATTTAATAACAATTTGAAGACACAAAAAATCAAAATAAATAAATAAAAGATCTAAAATAAGTTGAAAATGTAACCCAAACTTCAAACGGCCATAACTTTTGATCCGGGTGTCTGTTTGATCTCTACAGCATATCAAATTGAAGCCTGCGATGATATCTAAGTTCTAGTGACTTAAAAGAAGCCTATTTTACATTTTTTGAAGCCAAAAAAGTCCCAGAATGCCTCCAAAACTGTTTTTTAGTCGGGATACCCCAATTTGTTAACATTCAAACTGGTATAACTTCCAATCCAGATGTCCGTTAGGCCTGTACCACATATCATATCGAATATTGTTTCATTCTCTTCGATTTTACTATTTGTGGAGTAGAAATGGGCTTCTGGATTATAATTTATGATCATTTTAACATTCTATGGCTTTTCAAAGACACATATATATGTATTTATTAATTTATATATATATATCTGTGTGTGTGTGTGTGTGTTTTATATATGTATGTATGTATTTATTTATTTATTAACACACACAAAAACATATTTTATAAATGTATTTAAAACTAATCTTATAAATATATATTAATATACAAATAAATATACAGATAAAAAATTATAGCTCAAAATACATATATAAATAAATATAAATAAATATAAATATATGAATGAATATATATACTAATATATGAATATATATATATATATATATATATATATGTATTAATATAACTAAATATATTTATATTAATATGAAACTATTTTAATATATGAATAAATATTACTATATATATATATAAATATATATATGTATTAATATAACTAAATATATTTATATTAATATGAATCTATATTAATATACGAATAAATATTACTATATATATATATAAATAAATAGATATATCATTAAATAGAGAAAAAAATGAAATAGCATAGTGGTAAAGCTGCAGGCGCGCATGGGGGGAGGTTGCGGGTTCGAGTTTGGGTGGAAGCAGGGAGGTGCGTGTGTGTGTGGGATGCACGGGAAGGGCAGCGCATGAGAGAGTGTGAGGGGGGGCCTCTAGCGCTGTTAAAGGGGGGGGGGGGGGTCAAGTGCTGTTAAAAGATCCCCCCCGCATTATGTATTTATTTTTATTTTTTTTGACTTTTATCAGTACTTTGTAAAAGCGCTGATAAAAGGGACCCCCCTTTATCTTTGCCTCGATTAAAAGCGCTTTTTTGGCGCTGTTAATGCACTTTTCTAGCACTGATAAAAGCCATGTTTTTAGTAGTGTGGTGATATTCAAGAGGTAATTTTCTAAAAACATCTCTCCTAATTTCTTTTATTTTTCTACTTTATACTCACCTCATTCATCCATAAAGTAACGATAAATCAATAATTATTTATATAATGGATTTTTATGTTTCTAATTTAATATATTTTATCAATCCCTTTTATTACCTCCTCTAATTCAAAGAAACAAAACTGTTGACCAAATTATGCCGATTAATCTCCTATGTGAATAATGATTTTATCCGTTTTCCATTACCACCTTCATGGATGGTAATAAAACTAATATTATGGTTATAAAATATTTTAATATATATATATATATATTATAACCTATTTCATGTTTTATAACTAATATATACTCATAATATTAAATAAAATGAAACTAGTCCATGGTATTCAGAAAACTGCCAAAATAAACTGAACATTTATCATTAACATTTTATCAAATGAATATCCTCATGTATGAAAGAAAAATGGAAAATGGTAACATTAAAAATAATTAATGTGAATTAATACCATTTCATTACACTTATGGAGTTTTATTTCCATTTTATATAAAAATCCAAAATATTCACAAATGAGCCGACCATAAAACTCGTGAAATCAACACACTTGAAATAATAGAAATCATGAAATATTATTAATAATTGGGTGGTTAGATGTTATAAAAATATCATATAAGGTATTATAAATATTAATATGGTACTATAATGAATTAATAACATTATTTAAACCATTATACATGTGGTTTAAGTACACAAAACTAAATGGAAGCGTGAGGTAAGGGTTTCTCGTCTCACTTTTTCATCTGTGAGATATATGGATTATTCACCACTTATTTATTGTTTGTGGTGTAAAAAATAAAATTTGATATATAATATCATGAATATATTTATATTAATGTTATTAAATGTTTCATTTTATAATTATTACTTTTATGGGGAAAACGATTCGACTGATTACAAAGTTGAAAGAGAATTCTTAACCCAATTTCCATTCTTTGGGTTAACCTTATACTTAATTGATTATGTAGTGATATGGTTATGTGTGGTATGAATTTAGATTATATTATACTGCATTTACACTTTTTTATATTTATTTATAGATAATACACATAATCAATTAATATTTTTAATTCTCACTTCAATGATATGATATTTATAAGGGATTTTCTTTTTAAAATTATCTTTTTAAAGTTACCTTTAAAACTCACCTTTTCTTCCATATCCATTCTTTATAAAATTATTTAAAAAATGTTTTTAATGTTATCCTATGATTTTTAAATTCATTTATACTCATGTTTTAATTTTTAATTTTTTTTGATTTTTTTTTTCATTTTCTAAAACAGGTTCTTTACGTATTTTCCAATAAAAATATAAAAAAATGTTTTTTAACTTATAAATTATGTTCATATTTTACCACCATAATGAATATTTAATTAATTTTATATTAATTTAGAAGATAAAAAGTTTTTTTAAAAATAAAATGTTTTCTTTTATAATTTCTCATTTAAAAAAATGTTTTCAAAAAAGAAAGAATATTTTTCTCAAGGATTATTTCAAGTGATATTTCAAAATTAATTTCCATCTAATATTACATTATATGATGTTACTTATGATTTAATTGGAATACTATTCAGGGATACTATCCTCATTATTATTATGGTTATATTATGTTTATTATGGAATTATGTTTATGAATCCAATTTCTTTTTCATGATTTGTGTTATTATAAAATGTTTATGAAAATCATTTCTTTATGTGGGTTTCAATGTGATGAATGATTTATGTTCTTGTGAAACACATATGTATGATCTTAATTGTGTGATGGGTGGGAACTATATCTACCTCCAGTTAATTAGGTAATTATAGATAACTAATGAGTAAAAATGTTATGGGTGAACCTAATTACATGTTCACAATGTTATTCATGAACTAGATTACATGTTCACAAATGTTATGCATGATCCTGATTACATGTTCAAAATGTTATGCCTAAACCTAATTAAATTTTAAAAAATTCTATACATGAAGCTGATTATATGTTCACAATGTTATGCATGAACCTGATTACATGTTCACAATGTTATTCATGGAATTTCATGTCCATAAATTTATGCGTAGATCTGGTTTCACATCTATAAGTTTATGCAAGGGCCTTATTTCATATCCTTAACTTAACGAGTGAACCTGATTCTATTTATACATGTTCACAAAGTTATAGGTTTATGTGTAAAACAAAAATTCCATGTATTATTCCATTTTTTTACTCTCATGGATTATGTTCATTGATTATGTTATGATTCATGTCTTACAAACAACTAATATTTATGATATGAATCTTGTATATGATCTTTGACATGTAGGGTATAATATTAAAATGTTTTGATTATGTTCTCATACCCTTATATTCATGTTATGCTTATGTATCTCCCTTTTTTAACCTTACTTAGCATTTGAGATCACCCTTTATTATGCTTCTTTTCCCTAGGATATGAAGGAATATATTAAGTATGATATGTAAAAAAGGGTTCTAGTTATAAAGAAATAGATGGGAGATGATGAAGATGTATTATGAACCAGTTATTTTTGTTTCAATGTTTCTAAAGGCACTAAAATAATATGATATTTGGGTGTGTATTTTTATAATGTATGAAATATTCATTAAAAATGATGCATTTCCTATGTATGTTAATCTTGGGTTGTTATAATAACCCATGGAAAAAGAAGCATGTTTCATAATAATTTTATCATGGTATAACCCGCGGAAGAGAAACATGTTTCATAACCATATTTTCATCATAAAAAATTCATATAAATTATAATAATGGTATCCTTGGTTCATATCCCCATCAAAGCATAAGTTTTATCAAAGTATGTCATCTTAGATGGAGAATAATTTTAAAAGATCACTTGGAACATTTCTTGAGGAAAATAAATTTTATTTGAAAATCACTTTTTTAAAAAACTAAGACATTTTTAAAATACTTTGATTTGAAAATAAATATTAATATTTGTAAGGTAATCTTTAAATTTTTTAGTGGTCATGATAGTAAGAAATACTGTTCATGGTGTGCGTGTTAAAAACAAAGATTGTTTTCACATTTTTGGTGAAAGTCAAATATGTATTGTTTGTAAAAAAACACTAAGATTCCTTTAATTTTTTTTAAATTGAAAAATGTATAAAAATATATTTAATTAAATTTTTTAATAATTTTAAAAACATTTTTATAAAACATGGTTTTGAAAGAAAAATGTTTTTTTGACTAAAAATAAGATTTTTCTTAAAAATAATTATTTTGAATTCTTGAGTACATAAAGTGAGGAAAATTAAGGGAAAACATGTATTCTTCTGAATTAACCATAGGAGAATAAAATTCATGAGTTTATTGAGATATGGATCATAATATTTCATCATTATAAACATAAACATAAACAATCCCCATAAACAATGAGATTGTACCATAAAACCATTACCACTTTGGTAACATTGAATCATAAGACCCATGAAAGAATAAAATTAAATTAAACATATAATATCATGATTATAAATAAATCGATGATATTAAATGTCAAATAGGTTATATATACACCTTTTACAATAATATAAGTTCAAAACATAATCATATGTCTCAAAGAAGGCAAATTGAGGAAAAAATCCCTTATCGATTTGCTATATTTTGAACCGTAAAACCATTGAAAGAGAGATCCTAAAATGGATATATAAATACCAATAATTTTAATTATAATAATAATAAAATAAATTCATGGATAATATATACACCATATAAAATAAACACCTGGTGAATACGACACATGTCTCTTAAAAAAATAAACATGAGACGGAAATCCCTTGCCACTTTAGCAATATTTTGAATCATAAGCCCCAATAAAAAATAACATAAAATTAAACTGAAAATATCATTAAAATAAGGGTATTAATGATATAAAATTTCAAAGGGGAATTATATACACCATACAAAAGAAACTAGTGGTGAATTTGTATATGTCTCCCAGAAATAAAAGAGAGACTAGAAATCTCTTACTATAAGTTTCAATTTCCTTCGTACTCATATGAATTTTTTTTATAATAAATAAAAGTTCATTATACATATATTATAGAACCAAAATTACATAAATAATACCATATATTATTTACTTATGTCATTTTATTATCCGTTTATTAACAATTCAAATTTAAATCCACATTTCAGGAAATAACCGCTTTGTTTTTTCATATATGTTTTGATATTTTATTTTTGATCCTCTTAATTTAGTCATTGTTCCATAATATATAGAATAATAATCATGAACTAATTATAATATTTATACATAAATTATACTTTTATGACCAATCATTAAATATGTTTTTGAGAAATGAAGCATGTTACAATCATGGAGATGGTAAACTGTACGTACACATGAGCAATGTTTCCATTTTCCAATGATCATTATTGAAAGGAGGTAAGTAATATATTGTCTTTAAATAATGAAAATAATACCATAAATACCATATTATTTCTTTAAATATACTTATACAAATCATCCATGTGGCGTGGTGATGAAAAGAGAGTCACATCACTTCGTGACGGCGGTACTCCACACATACACGAACGACATTATCATCTTTCAGTGTGTGAAAAGGTAAGAAATAAAATTATATATTATCTTTTTATAATTATAAATATTCCATGAATATAATAATTATGTCATTTATATAATATATATTCTTTAACACTATCCTTATTATATTCTATGTAAAGTGTTAGTGAAAACAAATCACATCACTTCACAAGGCAGTAGTCTGTTGTACACACATCGACATTATCCTATCCCATATGAAATAGAAAGTAAAAATTTCTATATATATGTGATATAATTAATAAATAGGTATAATTATGTCATAAATATCTTATATATATTTTATATCCATCATCATACTCAACTGTGAGAGATGGTAATAGAAAAAAGAATGACATCGATTCGCGAAGCGGTATTCCGCCGTACACACGGACAATGATTTCATAAGCCATTTGATGGAAGTATTAATGGCTGTATAAAATTAAATAAAAGAAATATAAATATATTTAAGATAATTAGGTTATTATGTAATCATAGTTCAATAATAATTTAAGGAGATGGATGAAGAAATAAAATAAAAACTCTCGTTGAAGAATGCTACCTCTTTTTCAGATAAATATTTGCACAAAAATCTTACTAGGTTAGATGTCTGCCCAAAATAAGGATTATAGGATAAGTGTATGAAATTTAGGAATTTATTTGGGTAGGTATTGTTTTATCCAAAAGGGTTTTAGGGTGTTAATAATAGAATAGAGAGGGTGACTTTTTATAAGCGAGGTGAGTGACACACTTGTAATTTTTGAAAAGAAAAAGGTGTACCCACATTTTTCACTTTCCAAAAGGGTATAAAATGGTGTATCATAGAGAATTATACATTATAGGGTCCAAATATGGATATATAATAGACTTTAGACAAGTTTTAGGTCCTTTTAACCCTTATAGTTTTGGTTTAACCCCCAGTAAACCCATTTTTACCTTAACCACAGTAAATAAGTTTTACTATTTTTAATATTAATTATGGTAAAAAATTAAGTAGAACTTATTAGATAATATAAATTATTATGATTAAAAATATGGAATTAATTTTTCAAAATTCCATTCATATAAGTGGGAAATTCAATTTAAAATTAATCTCGTAGACGTGATGAGAAGGCATGTTTTCAAAGAGAAAATTTTCAAAGGTTTACAAAGTTTTTATATAAAATTTCAATATGGAATTGATTAAAACGACATAAATTGGATTAATAGATATATAATTGAACTAAATTTACTTTAAAACATATTTAAAATATAATTTAACTTTATAAATAATTTAAATGATAAGGCGGTTTTCAATTAAAATTCAATATTTTTCACCATTCATAAAAAAATAATCTTTTTAGAAAATTTTGGAAAATTCACCAAGATAATTTTGACATACTGATTTCAAAAGTAAAGTTTTTTTTCAAATAAATTTTATAAAATTTTCAAAAATTATTTTTAAAATAAGTGCGTAAGAAATTCGACAAAACTGCTTTTTAGAAAAATACAGTTTTAAGTGTAAAATTGGATTCATTATTATCTCTTATATAGAAAAAATATAAGATGAATGTTAATAGTTTTATTGAATATATGCTATATAAATTTTATTAAAATCATTTACCAAAAGAATTTTGTTTTATTTATTAAGGTAAAATGTGTTTTTTTCCATAAAAAATAGTTTTTTCAGAAAAAAATTTCCTTTATTTTCAAATAGTTTTGATTTTAATTTTTAATTAATTGTTCACGAAACATTCTATATACATATCTAAACTATATATTTTCATAATTTATTCAATAATATTCATACCTTCCATTATAATGGCTAGGTGTAACTATTATATTAAATAACTATTTATTAATAATAATTAATGTTTCATTTAAACTTGGTGTTGAGTGTAACACAAACTACACCTAGTGTGGCATGTAAGGAAAGATAAAACAGTGTTTCATGTAGCGCATGATAAAATAGTAATTGCATGTAATAAAAAATATCCAAAAAATATTTGTAAAAAAATTTCACAAGATCTTAGGCTGTTACATTCTACCCCCTTAAAATTTATTTTCCTTAAAAATTCATCACTTTAGTACTATAAACTGAGGATAATTCTACCACATTACATCCTCCGGTTCCCATAAAAAATCCTTAAGCTAGTGTTTTATCCACAAAACATTGACCAGGTGAGTGATTTTGTTTTATATAATTTTCATTGATCCAGAATCTCTATCGGTTATTCCTCATAAAAAATATCATGCTCCAGAAGTACGACCTCTAAGTTCAATACATGTGATGAATTAGATATGTAATTCCTTGATAGAGATACATGGAGCGTATCTTGAACCTAATATAGGTTCAGTAGAAGTTCCAATCGATTGGATACCATCCTGATACGATCAAAAAGTTCAAAGGGACTAATATACCTAGGGATTAACTTTACTTTGTATTGTTATCACAATTTCATCATTTGGTCATGCTTCGATCAATTTCCACTTCATCTATTACACCATGAAATGAAGATGAAATTTTTATTCCTAAATCACTAAAGGTTCATAAGATCCATAATATAATGAAAACTCATTCCTTCTATCTCTATTTAAAAAAAATGTTAGAATTGGTTATCTAATATGTATAAATATTCATTCGGATCTATAATACATTAATCTCTAAAACATCATCCAATGTTCAACTTAAACCATTACATGAATGTATAACATTAAAACCCTCCCAAAATATTAAAATAAAAAACATTAGAAAGAAGGTCACTAAATTTCTAAAATCAACTTATCATTAACCCCACCAAAAAATATAAAGTAGATCTTAATTGTCACGTACTATACATGTGAATACCTTTATCAAGTATTCTTTTGAAGCATGGTAATAACCTGTATTACCATTACAAATTATTGAAAACATACATTCTTCCTCATTCCTTAAATAAGATAAAGATTATTGGAGATATTCTATAAATCAAAAAATGATGTAAACTCCATCAATGATTACATAAACCACTTTGTCAAAAAATCATTAATCAGTTCCAAGATAATAAATTATATCCAATTTAATTTATCCATATAAATCATATCTTTACCCAAAATAAACACAATTTTATCAACATTAAGAACATATTAAGGGTTACATTCCCTTAGTCATGTGTTTTTCATAAAATATAATCATTCCTCTAAATCAATTTTCTAGGTCATTAGTATCATTAATATTATTATTTAAAATCAATTATATAAAATTTTTATTTAACAATACTGATATATTTCATGATTCATATAAAATAATTCTTGAATTATTATACAAAAACACTTTAATAATTCCACCTCATCCTTAAGACATTAAGTAGGATTCATTATCTTTTTCCTTATTACCTCCTTCATTTCATATGTCATTTATATTTTCTTCATTATCAATAGAAAAACCATTCCTTCTATAACCTTGCTGATTCTCTTATCAATATTTCCACTTTGGACATATATTTGCATAATTCCTATACTTGGAACATTTAAAACATTAAACAATTGATGATACCTTATAGAGATCATTATTCCAATCCATTGCATTAACTGAAATTTTCATTCCCCTCAGAAATTACTTTCTTTGTGTTCCACACTCAAAAAATATTATAATACCTTTGAGGCATTCTCTTGAGTGCTTCTTCCCACATTCTTAAAATATAGGAAATTTAATCTCCTTTCCTCCATGGTATCAACTACTCAAACTCTCAAAAAACTCTATCATTCTATTCTTTGGTGAGTCTGAGAGTTGGTTAAGGATTATGTTTTTAATCTTGTTCTATGATAACTAATTAGGCATAATCATAGTATCCTTTTCTCCAGTCATTACCCCATTTGGATTCTCAACAAAAAATTTCCTGTCACATTCAATGTTAACCCATTCCTTTTGGTTCCCACTATTGTCTAAAATCAAAAAGCATAGTGTGAGTAATTCTGACCATAATGGAAAACCACATATTCTGAAAAATCACTTATAGGATGTCTAAATCATGACACATTATTTTTAATCTAAGACACTTTAGGTTTATTCTAGGTCATTCATAATCATTATATATATAAATCCTTCATGATTATTTATAAAGAGTTTGTGAATTTCAAAATCATATCTCCTAGGAGTGTTAAACTAGGTGTGAAATAAGGCATATTTTCATGTAGTAGGTAAAGATTGAGTCCAAATCAATGTTCCCTTTTTAGATTTTTTAACCCTTGGTACCTCAATTATATAGCCAAATCCACTTGTATTATCTATAATGGGGTGTAATTTCTCAAAAAACACTCTCTATAACCTTTATAAAAAATCAAGGACATAATCTGGTACATTGACTCATCCTTAGACCCATCCTTAGAGGAATAACTATATATATACTTAGAAATATCCCTAGGGATCTCACTAAAGTTTTCTCATCCTGGTTTCTAAAGGTTAACTAAACCTTTCCCCTAATACCAACTATAGAAATCCAAGCTTGTCATACATGGATATTATATATTTTTATATGAGTATTCATTATATTAAACAAGCACACACATGAGTGCTATAATAGAATAGTTCCTTTAAAAAATTAGAACACAATATTTTTAATTCATGAAATATATTCGATTTATTCTATAAATATATTCCCCTTTATTACTCCTACTTAAAACCTATCTTCATAACCTAGGTAAAGGAAAAAGTAATAAAGGGTGATATTAGATGCTCAATAAGGGTAAACAAGGGAGATAACTAAGCATAACATGAACATAAGGGTATGAGAATATGATTATAACATTTCAAAAACATACCTTGAAAATAAAAGATCACAATCTTCAGTCTTGGTATAAAGATTGGTAGTTCATAAGACATGAATCATAAGTCAATAAAATAAAACGAGCCATGAGAGAATAACATAAGGCATATAATTGTGGATATGTTGATTCAATAAGGTTTCCTTATGAATTTTCAATTCCTCTATGTTTTGACAATCACAAACACATTTTCTTAAAGAAAATTATCTTTCTCTAATAATTATTTTCTTAATTTTTTTTCTTTCTATTAGAAAATTTTTCCCTTGGTTTTAAATGTCTTATTTAATGTCTTCTCAAACCAAGTATAACCATTTTATTGTTAATCCAAAAAATCGGATCCTTATCTAAAAACCTAGATATCTTACAGTTCCTTAGCTAATGATTCTTTTTGTTTTCAGACTATGAATGCTATGAAATTCAGACTCCAAATCCTCTAAAATCCAGACTCCAAATTCTTTGAAATTCAGACTCGGAATTCTCTAAAATTCAGATTATGAATTCCTCAAAATTCAAACTACTAATTCCTTTGAATTTAGACTAGGAATTCCTCATAATTCAGACTCTGAATTCTTTAGAATCCAGACTCTGAATTCCTAAGAATTTAGACACCCAATTCCTCAGAATTCAGACTCCAAATTCCTTAGAATTCAGACTCTAAATATCCATTTTTCCAGAATATGATTGTTCATATATTTTGACTCCAAATTATATATTTTCTAGATTCCGATTATTTATATTTTTTTAAGATACTTTACTTTCCTAACATATTGTTTCAATTTTATCTGATCTTAGTTTCTTAAACATGATATTATTTTCCTTACATATTATTGTTTATTAAGCATGAAAATGTTTCCCAAAATTTTTATACATAGAATGATGTAATACAATTTATTTATAACTAACAGTTGGTTGAGTGACACGTGTACAAGTCCCTTCGAGATTTAAGGAAAAATATGACCGTTGGAGGAGGGAACTAACTATTGGAATCCTCACATATAAATAGGATCTCATTAGAATGAGCTCAATACACATTAAAAGAGATTGCATGCTGTGATGATGTGAAGTGATTTCTTGAGAGAAAAGTCTTGAGCCTTATGCGATCTGTGAACATCTTGTTCAACTATGAACAACTTGTTCATCTTTATGCGAATCCAAATGTTTCTATGTACAATCGACGGATTCCGGGGATATGAAGACATAGGTTCCAACTACCTTAAATTTTGATGACTTCTAGGGATAGGAAGACATAGGTGCATACTACCTTAAAGTTCTAGGGCTTGCAGGGATAACAAGACATACTCTGATATTCTTATCGAGGGCTTACCCTGGTGTGGGTAAGACAAAATTTCTTGAAAGTATAAATCAAGGGACCTTTATACAAGGTTTCTGGATACCCATCTATTTGGGTTAAAATATTTCCTACATGTTTACTTGTTGTTGTTTCAAGTTTTATTTCTACTGTATTTTTTTAAAGAAATAAAGTATAACATTGTTATACTTTATTGTACTTATACTTACTCTGATAAATAAGATTCTATATGATTTAAGGTAGGATATTTCTCTAAGTAAAACCTGCTCATGTTTTCTTAAGTTTAAATTGTTTAAGTTTAGGTTTCCTATAATTGTATTGGGTTCCTTCCAATTATCCATTTAAGTAAGTACCAAAGAGGGTTTGTGAATTTACCTTGTTTAAATTTCTTAAACATAGATTTCCTTAAGGATAAAAGTGAAAATTTTTAAACCTATAATTCACCCCCTCTTGTAATTGATAATCTAAATCTATATTTATATCCTACAATTGGAATCAGAGGAGGTCACTGAAATACTTATACTTACATATAAGTTTTCTTGATCAAATTTTCCTTGCACAACTTTTCTTTCTTAAGTTTTGCTTAAATATTTTTATCTTTGTTTAAATAATATTTTTCTACTAATTATTTTTGTGGAAAATTATTTTTTCTTATATAATGGCAGGAATAAATGTTGGTTCTATAGATAACCTAAATCCTACCAGACCACTAATTTTTGATGGTAATGATTATGAGTATTGGAGAGATAATATGAAGACTTTTGTTATTAACACTGGAGTGTACAAATTTGTTATGCTTACTAGATAACACAAGATTCCTGACAAGGAAATCAGAACCTTCACAAATTAGGAAAAAAAATAATATCAACTAAATTACAAGGTATGGAATACTCTTTTATGTTCCATAACTAGAAACATCTATAGTCAAATTTCTTCTTGAGAAGGTAAAAATATCATTTGGAAGAAACTTGAAGTTACACATTTTGTAACTTCTTATGTGATAGAAAATAGAAGAGATATATTAATAGCTGAATATCATGGATTTTTATTTCCTTATGGAGAACCCATTTGTAAAGTACAATAAAGATTTATGATATCGTCAAAAATATTCAATATACAGGAGGGAAAGGTCTTGATGATGAAGTTCTTGTGGAAAAGGTAATTGATATCATTCTCTATGAGTGGAAATCTAAAAGGAAAACTATTCATGAGAATAGGAAAGTATCTAAAATTAATCACGATGAGTTGTTTGAAACTCTTCTTCAACATAAAACAAGAATGAAGAGAGATGATGATTTCAACAAGAAAAATAATGGTAATGGAAGCGTTGCTTTTACTACTACATCTAAATACAAGACTCTAGAAAAGGAAACTAGATCTAATGCTAAGAAATATGTTTTTATATCTAAATCAGGTGAAAGTGATCAGTTTGAGAATGAATTATGTAATCTTACTTGAAGTATGAACAAGATTGTAGGAAAGAAAGATTTTTAGTATAGATATAAGAAGATAGATAGAAAGGAAAAGAAATATTCTGTGGTAACTTGTAATGAATGCAAAAGGGATGGACATATTAGACCTAATTGTCATATTCTTAAGAGAAAATATAGAAAGGAAAATAATTCTTAAAGGAGCAGAAAGAAGTACTAAAAATCTAAGTCTAATAAAGTCTTTTAGGATAATGACACCTGGTGTGCCAGTGGTGGTGACACTTTTGATGAATCATTAGAATATTAATCTTCTTTTCAAAAGAATATTGGTCTTATAGCCATATTACCTATTGAAAATCATTGTATTATGGATAAGGTACACAATGATGAATCCTTAACCAATATTTATTTAAATGATAATATTCCTAATAAAGAATATTATTTATCTTTAGATGAATAATATTTCTCATATGAAGATAACACCTTAACTTGATTTTAATAAGTTTCTATATTTTCTAAATTACTTGAGAATGATAATTGTAAAATAAAAAAGAAGTTAGAAAAAGAAAATTCTAGAATTTATGTTTTAACAAAATAAGTATCCGATCTCTCTAAATATCTTGATAAAAAAAATTCTTGATTTAGAAAATGTTTCTAAAAACCTTAAGAAAGTTAATTATGATAAGGATAAACTTTCTAAGGATCTTGAAAATGTTATTTCTAAGAAAAATGTTTTAGATAATAACTCAAAATCTAAGACTAATGATTACAAGGATAATAATTTAGTCATTAAACTAAAATCATAATTTTATTAAAGAAACTCTTATCAAATTTCACTTATGGAAAGAAATAATTTAATAAAATGTATTTATAACTTCATCCTCTTAGGAATTGTTTAGGATTTGGTTATACTCACTCAAAACCTATTTTTAGTAATAACTATTTTTTTTTCTGAAAGTGCTCTTTTTTTCACCAAGTGTCAATGTAGTGAACATTTGGAGAGATTTTTTTCTTTAAATAAAACTCAATCCTTAGGTTTTCATAAATCTTATTTTTCTAAGAAAACATGGATACCAATGATTTTACTTTCTGAAATTTCTGGATCCAAGAAAGTTTGGATTCTAAAAGTATAACTCTTTAATTTTCAGAAAAATAAAGGAAGTCTTGACAATAATACATGGTACATGGATAATGGATGTTCCAAAAACATGGATGGTAACAAAAAGTTGTTTGAAAATATTATGAAGATGAAAGGAGGAAAAGTATCTTTCGAAGATAATGCTTAGGGAGAAATTATTGGTATAGGTAACATAGTTATTCTTAGACAATATTTAATTTCAAATATTTTATTTGTTAAAGGTCTTAAGCAAAACCTTATAATCATATGTAAATTATGTGATGAAGATTACTGTGTGAATTTTAGGAATGATAAATGCTTAGTATATAATTCAAAGGAAGAGTTTATTATTTCTACCCATAGGCATGAGAATTTTTACAAACTTAATTTAGAAGACCTTAGGAGCCAAGATCTAACTTTACTTAGTGAAATGGAAGATCAATATTGGTTAAAGAATAGAATACAAGGACACTGTAACCCTAGGAACTTATGAAAACTCTCAAAGAAAATAATTGTTACAGATCTACCAGAGTTTAGAATCAATTCTTTAAATTTTTTTAGTCCTTATCAATATTAAAAGAAACATAAGTCAAGCTATAAACCAATAAGTGAAGTCTCAACATCTGATGTATTACAACTAGTGCATATGAATCATTTTGGTCCAACATAAACTATAAGTATGGGATGCAAATACTATATATTTATTTTAGTTGGTGATTACACCAAATTTACATGGGTCTATTTTCTAGAAAATAAATCTGAAGCCTTTTATTATTTTAAAACTTTTAGATCCCAAGTTAAAAATGGGAAAAACCTTCCATTGATAACTATTCACAGTGATCATGGGGGAGAATTTCAAAATTCATATTTTTAAACTTTTTGTAGTAAGAAAGGCATTACTCATAACTTCTCAGCCCCAATAACTCCTCAACACAACGGTGTTGTTGAAAGAAGAAATTGAATTTTTCAATAGATAACTAGAACCATGTTGAGTGAATATTCTATTTCTAAACACTTTTGGGATGAAGTTGTTAGTACTTCTTTTTATACTATAAATCGAGTTTTAATCAAACATTTTCTTAACAAAACACCTTATGAATTGTGGACTGGTCGAAAACCTAGACTTTCTTACTTAAAAGTATTTGTATGCAAAGTATTCATTTTTAATACTAAAGATAACTTAAATAAATTTGCACCCAAATCCGATGAAGTAATTTTCTTAGGCTATTCCACTACTTCTAAGTATTATAGTGTTTTTAACAAAACTTCTTGTACTGTTGAAGAAATAGTACATGTTAAATTTGATGAAACTGATCCTTTTATTTTTAAACAACCCCATTCAACATCCTTTCATGTGTTTTCAAAAAATGATTATCAACCTTTGATAGAAACTTCTTATTATAAGGAAAATAATCAAGAAAATGTTTCTAAAGTATTTACCCTAGAATATTTGATACCTTATGTTGATGAATAGGTTTTAAAAAACCCAAATCAGTTGTTTCATAAGAATCATCCTAGTGATAATATCATTGGTGATTCAAATTAACCTCTAATGACAAGAAGTTTTTTAAGAAATGAAGTATAACATCTAGAATTTCTTTCATAATTAGAAAAAAAAGAATTAATGAAGCTTTAGGTGATTATTATTGGATTAAAGCGATGCAAGATGAACTAAATGAATTTGAAAGGAATAAAGTCTAGACCTTGGTTGAAAGACCTAAGTAAACTTCTATAATTAGAGTAAAATGGGTCTTTAGAAATAAATGTGATGAAAATGGAATCATTATAAGAGATAAAGTAAGATTATTTTCTAAATACTATAATCAACAAGAAGGAATAGACTATGAATAAACCTACTCTCTAGTAGCAAGACTTGAATCTATTCGTATTCTAATTTCCTTTGCAGTATTATTTAATTTTAGACATTTTCAAATGGATGTGAAGTGTGATTTACTTAATAGATATCTTAAAGAGGAAGGTTATGTTGAAAAACCTCAAGGATTTTAATACAAAAAAACCCAAAACATTTTTTCAAACTTACCAAAGATTTATATGGACTTAAACAAGCCCCTAGGGCCTGGTATGATAGACTTATAGGTTTTTTATTATGAAAAAATTATGTTAAAGGAACTGCTGATCCAACTCCTTTTATAAATAAATATAAGAAAAATGTTTTTATTGTTTAAATTTATGTTGATGACATTATATTCATATCAACTCAGAAATATTTAACTGATTCATTTGCGAATCTCATGAAATTTGAGTTTGAAATGAGTATGATGGGTGAGATAACAATTTTCCTTAGTTTTAAAATTTCTTAAAAACTAGAATGAAATTATATATCTCAACATAAGTATATTGAAGATCTTATTAATAAGTATGGATATGACAACACTAAAAGTATAACTAATTCAATTGGTACCTCAAATTCTCTTGATCTTGATAAAGCTGGGAAACTAGTAGATCAAACATATTTTAGAGGTATGATAGAAATTTTATTATACTTAATGGCTAGTCATATAGACATAATTTTTTAAGTATGATTATGTGAAATATATTAATCTAATCCAAAGGAATTCCATTTAAAAGCCGTGAAAATAAATTTTCACTACTTACAGGGAACTATGGACTTATGACTTTTTTATTCTTCCAGAAGTGATTTTTCTTTAAAATGTTTTCCGGATTCTGATTTTGGTGGATTTAGAATGGATAGGAAAAGTACATACATAACTTATTATTTCTTAGGAGATTCATTATTTTCTTGGTCATGTAAAAAGAAACACTTAATAGAACTTTCCACTATTGAAGCTGAATACATAGTAGTTGGAAGTTGTTGTGCTCAAGTGTTGTGGATGCAATACACACTCACATATTATGGCATGAGATTTACCAAGACACATATATTGTGTGATAATACAAGTGCCATTTCCCTAAGAAAAAACCCTTCACATCACTCTCATGAAAATAACATAGATATTAGGAATCACTTTATTAAGGATCACATACTTAAAGGAGATATCATTCTTCAATTTATCGAAACACAAGATCAACTTGCTGACATTTTTAAAAAATGTTCGCCATCCAAAAGATTTGAATACATTAAACAAAATTTAGTAACAATAACCACAATTTAATATTCTATATTAAATTTTTGTGGAAACCTATATCCTTACATTATAAAACTCTTTTTCATAGGGGGATTATATTTGTTTACTCTTTAAAAAAATTATTTTTCGAACCTATTTTTTTCTCTTTTCTTAACAAAAATTTTAAAAACCCAAAATTTTTCCTTTTCTTTACAAAATTTTTCAAAACTTAAAAATTTTCATTTCCTTAATAAAATTTTATGGAGTTTATGTTTTCTAGAAGAACCTTATCAATACTAAAAAATGTTTCTACAAATTCTAGAAGGTATTTTTATTTATTTAAATATTCATAATTGTATCTTTTTACCTATTGGTATTTCTATCATGTTTTAAGAAAACTTAATTGGAATAACATTACTTAAATACAATTTTGCCTTAAAACCTCAAAAGATCAAAACTTTAAAATACTTCTTCGGCATTGATATCAACCATCAGACCAGATCAAGCCACTGTTGGATTAAATCAGGAATTTGAACAATCGCTACGAAGCCTACGTGAAGTCCCCCTTATTTGTGTCCCGCATCAGTTATCTCTGTCTTTTTCATCAAAGACCTACCACCCTAAAAATCTTCCATTCATTTTTTCAATTTCTTTATGCTCTATATGTATCTTGAAGTTTCTTCTCAATGTTAGAAAACATCAAAGAAAGAAATCAAAGATTGGAAAATTTATAGAGAAAGGTTGGTAGATTCATATTTCTTTCAGAAATATGATTTTATGATTTCGAAAGTTATAAATAAGAATAGTTGGAAAATTCTCTGTGTTTTCATGACAAAGAATCAGGATCCAGTTTATACTGATCTTCTCATATAATTTTGTGATTCATTAAGTTTTTATGAAAAAGGAGGTAAAGAAAAGTTTTTCTTTAAGAGTTATGGAAAAACCTATTCATTATCCTTCAATAAGACTTCCAGTTTATTGGATATACCTTATGAAGGAGAGGATATATTTTACTCCCACAAGTTTCTTTACAAGGTAGGAAGTTTTGAGAAGGCTAAGGCAATGGGGTGACTTGGACATAAAAGTGTCAAGTCACATAAGATTAATAACCTTTCAACCGATGTCAGATTGTTAGCTTTGTGTATATAAGGATTTCTTATTCCAAGGAAGAAAGATAAGGATTCCATAAAGAAAAATGTGATATTTTTATGATGTATTTTTTAGTGAATCTAAGAAAGGTAAATCTCATCAGGTATATTCTCCTTACCATCAGCAATATCAAGAATTGAGCCCTGAAGTCTCAGATAATCATATATCCAATGATCTTGTTAAAGAACATAGTTCTTTGTTTAGAGTCTTTTAAAATTCCTTGCAGTTTAAAGCCCAGAACCTTTAAGATTATGTTGTTGAGTGATGATAATCTAAGGAGGATAAAAATTGGTTTTAGAATCAAGTCAGTATAATTATATGATCTTTCTGAAAGTGAAATTCAAGCTTTAAGCAAGAAAGGGGAATCAAGGGAAACTTTTAAGAAAAACCAGAAGAAAAGATAGGAAAAAGAACCATAATCAAAAGAAAAAGGAACCATTCTAGAAACCAAGTCAGCTCCACCAAATCCAAAAAATAAAAAAAAACTTTTCTAATGAAGTGGTAGAAAAGTGGAGGGAGAATGAGAAGAAGAAGGAGGAGGGTTATTCTATTTTAGAATAGATCCTTTTGAGGCCAAGGTCTTTAATATTGAGGCAGCAAAAGATTTTGAAAAACAAGATAATGAAAAGAAAATGAAGAAGAAGTTTTTAAAATATGAACTTGTTAAAGAATTTCTCAAAGATACTGAGAAAGAATCCGAATTAATCCAGGTACCAGAATCCTTTTTTCTAGAATAAGTTCCTTTATAAACTTCAGGGAAGAAAATTTCAATTCCAGAACCTATTTTTGAAGAAGATTTAGTTTAACAAGAAGAAGAAGATGAAGAAGAATACGAAAATAATGATATGATCAAACAAGTGGAAGAATATCATGAGAAGGAAATTACATCTGACAAGTTTTCAATCAGAACTTCACAAGTAGAATCAAACAAGATTATGTCTCAAGGGAAAGATGATGATAGACATAATGAGGTTGATAAAACTAATGATAATGAAAGTAGAAATCATGATTTCATTCATCTTGATGATATTAAGGAAGGTTATAAGAAAGATGATGTTGATGAAGATAAGATAATCCAAGTCTCTGATAGTGAGCATGAGTCTCTGAGAGTTGATAGGGTTATTTCTAAAGTTGAGAAAGGAAAATAGGTGGTTGTTGACTTTCTTTAAAGGATGTAGTTGTGAAATCTAAGAAAGATGTTGTTGGAACATCCAAGAGGAAAGCTGAAGAGAAAGATAAAGTTTCCTCACCAACAAGGGAATATTCTTCTTCATCCTTATCCTCCTTGGGACAAGATTTTTGTAGTCCAATTTTTGAAAAAGATAGTGAATACAATAAACATATTTCCATGTATTGATTTGAGAGGTTAGTAACTTCATCATTCTATCAATTAGAAGTCGTATTCAATAATCATGCTCATGAAAATGTTTATCAAGTTTGAAGAAGAGTTCAAGACTTTTCATATTGGTTATGATTCTCATAAGAGATCATGTAAGGAAATAACCAAATGGTCTATGTCATTAATTTTTGATTTGAAAATTATAGATGATTTATGTGGATCAATAAAAGATGCATTTTATCAGTTAGATGACACCATGAATAACCTTATATAAAATATTTCAAAGAAGTTATATCAAGAGAAATTATCCCGGATTCAAGAGGACAAAGACCCAAATGGAAAGCGCAATTTAGTTGCTTTAAATCTGAAAAGAAAAAGATAACTAAGGAAAGAATTAGAAGAAAAATTCAAAAAACAAGAAGAACTGGTTATGTATCAAGCTGAATTTATTAAGTCCCAAGAAGAAAGAATAAAATTTTTTGAGAAGAAAAATAAGGATTAGGATCAACAACTCAAGAGATTTGAGGATAACCACAAAGAGATGAAGAAGTTGAAGGCAACCTTGATAAAGCTGACACCGAAGGAAAATAAGGATGAATAATATTTCTTAAAATCCAGTCTTTTGTTATATTTTCTTTGTAAAACATTTTCCTATCACAATGAAAAATTGTTATCCTTCAATTGTTTTATCGTGTATATTACTAACATTTTATGTAAATTTTTTTCCCTCCATTACTTTTTGAAAACAAAAAAAGTGGAGAAATTTTTTATCAAAAGAATACTAAGTCAAAAATAAGAGAATTCCCTAAGTAAGGGGGAGATTAAGTAAGGGGTCGATTACTTAAAGAATATATTCTTAATAAAGAATTAGTAAATTCTCTAAGAAATAGAAGAATATGATCCCTAGGGATTTTAAAAACCTAATGGGGAGTTAGTCATATTCATCATAAGTCATAAGTAAAGGGAGATACGTTTTTCTTTTAAAGTTAAAAAATAAAAAACCTTATTCCTTATATTCTTTTTAAAAAGGTTGTTTGTGATTTCTAAAAAGGGGGAGATTATAGAGTCAAAAAGGTTTCTTTATGAATTTTTCATTCCCCTATGTTTTGAAAATCACAAACATATTTTCTTAAGGAAAATTGTATTTCTCTATGAATTATTTTCTTAAGGAATATTTTATTTATCTAAGAAATGTTTTGTCTTTGGTTTTCAATGTCCTATTTAATATCTTCTAAAACCAAGTCTAACCATTTTTTTGTTAATCCAAAAAATCGTATCCTTATCTAAAAACATCATATTCTTACAGTTCCTTAGCTACCGAGTCTTTCTGTTTTCTGACTCTGAATTCTCTGAATTTTAGACTCTAAATCCTCCAAAATTCAGAATCCAAATTATCAGAAATTTAGATTCCGAATTCTCTAAAATTCAGACTCCAAACTCTTCATAATTCAAATTCCGAATTCCTTAGAATTAAAAATCTGAATTCTATGGAATTCAGGCTCCAAATATCTATTTCCAAGAATCCGATTTCTTGTATATTTTGACTTTGAATTCTATATTTCCTATATTTTTATTATTCATATTTATTTAAGCTACTTTAATTTCCTAACGAACTGTTTCAATTTTATCTAATATTAGTTTCTTAAACATGATATTATTTTCCTTATATATTATTGGTTCTTAAGAATAATAATGTTTCCCAAGTTTTTTCTACATAAAACGATGTCGTACAATTTGTTTCTAAATGTTTGTTGAGTGACATGTGTATAGGTCCCTATGAGATTTGAGAAAAAATATGACCATTGGAGGAGGGAGTCGACTATTGGAATACTTGCCTATAAATATGAGCTCATTAGAATGAGCACAATACACATTGAAATATATTACATGCTATGATGCTGTGAAGTGATTTCTAGGGAGATAAACTTTCATTCCTTGTGAAATCTATGAACATCTTGTTCAACTGTGAACAACTTGTTCATATTTCTACGAATTTGATTGTTGCTGTGTATAATTAAGGGCTTCTGGGGATAGGAAGATAGAGGTGTTGACTACCTTAAATTTCAAGGACTTCTGGGGATAGGAAGTCCAAGCTGCCGACTACCTTAAAGTTTGAGGGCTTTCAAGGATTACAAGATAGACTATGATATTATTATCGAGGGATTATGCTGGTGTGGGTAAGAAAAAATTTCTGGAAAGTATAAATCAAGGGACCTTTATCCAAGGTTATTGGATACCCTTCTCTTTGGGTTAAAATATTTCCAACTTTTTTACATATTGTTGTTTCAAGTTTTATTTATATTGTATTTTGTTAAAGAAATAATGTATAACTTTCATAAACTTTATTGTACTTATAGTTACTCTAATAAATAAGATTCTTTAAACTTTAAGGTAGAATATTTCTCTAAGTAAAACCTGCTTAAGTTTTCTTAAGTTTAGCTTGTTTAAGTTTAGGTTTATTATAATTGGACATGAGCCCTTCCAATTATCCCTTTAATTAATAACTAAAGAGGGGTTGTGAATTTATCTCATTTAACTTTTTTAAACATAGATTTACTTAAGGTTAAAAGTGAAGGTTTTTAAAAATACAATTCACCCCCATATTATAATTGAGTATCTACATCTATATTTCAATCCTATAAGATGCACATAAGAATAGAAAATATTATGTCAAGGATATCTACCAAGACACTCATAACATTTTAGGCTTGTTCCAATCACCCATGTACATGATTTGGTCTTGGGATAACCTCCCATGTACCCTCTTATATCAGGATTAGGATAACCACCCATGCACCCTATTATTTGGGGCTTGGGATAACCTCTCGTGTACCCTATTGTTTTAGTATTAGGATAACCTCCCATGTACCCACTTGTTTTGGGATTGGGATAACCTTCTGTATACCCCTTGAGCTTATATAACATTAATCATTACCCAATGAATTTGAGAAAGATGTAGGCCCCACTCATATCATAATGAAAATAATACACATGTGTGCAATAAGATCATAAAAAATTAATCATATGATAACCCATGAAATGAAATGGGTTTTATAAACATTTTATCATATCATAACTTTTTTAAAAGTGACAAGTTTCATAATCATTTCATCATTTCATCATAGCATAACCTATGAAGAAAGAAGCAGGTTTCATAAGAATTTTATGCATATAATATAAATATGTTTTATAAACATATTTTCATCATATACTATACACATAAGAATAATAATGGTATCCTTGGTTCATATCCCCAACAATTCCTAATTTAAATTAAAGCATGTCATCTTAGATAGAGAATGACTTTGAAAGATCACTTGGAACATTTCTTGTGGAAAATAACTTTTCTTTGAAAGTCAATTTTCTAAAAAATTAATACATTTTAATAATACTTTCCTTTGAAAGTAACCTTTAAAAATTTTAAGGGAAGATTAAAATATTTTAGGGGTCATGAAAATTATAAATACTGTTTATGCTGAGCATGTTAAAAACAAAGATTCTTTTCATATTTTTAGTAAAATCCAAACGGGCATTGTTTGGAAAATAAAATGAAAATTCCTTTAATTTTTTTAAGAAGTAAAAAATGGGTAAAAATATATTTAATTAACATTTTTAATAATGTTAAAAATATTTTTTAATTTTTTATAAAACATGGTTTTGGAAGAAAAATGATTTT